>JAKGSA010000387.1:344973-577272 GCA_033558755.1 Philaethria dido
TATATATATATATATATATATATATATATAGCAGGGTAGGCAGAGGGAGCCTGAGAGCCTAGTGTCACTCACACTCCGTTCTCATACAACAATTCCGTTCCCCACTTTCCGCCGAATTGAGGTATTGTGTCTTGAGTGGCGGAACTCAACGCCGCGCTTTGCCTTGTTACCAAACCCAGTAAATGAAAATACTAACATTTCCTGGAGTGGGAATCGAACCCACAACCTGTCGTCTTTACAGTCGCACGCTTGTGCCTCTGCGCCACGACAGGCGTTAATAAATATTATTAACATTGTAAAAGACGTACATATAACGTATTTTCTCTTTAAAACTTATAACATTTAATTAAAGTACAGTATAAGGTTTCTCCATTATAGAATCTATTCTAGTCGTTCTCTTTCCTTCCTTAACAAGTTGAAAGCTCAATTATTTTTTTGATTTAGAATCATAAAAAATATTTGCCATGGAAGTTTTTGAGTAGATGTAGATGTATATTTAAATATAACTAAAAGAAATTCTTTTCTTTAATAACAATTGTGGGGCAATGTCTAACTGTAAACTCAATTGGTTACGGGTTCAATTTCCACTTGAGGGAATGATTATATATAATTATTTTTTTTCTTTGTTCTAATAAGGCAAAGAACGGCGTTGAGTTCCACCATTTAAAACGCAAGGTCTCAATTTCTGGTGGAAGGCAGAGAACGTAGTTTCTTGGCTTTTCTTTCTGGCTACATCATCATGGGGTTAATTGCTGATTTATTCGTTTATTTTTTATCTTCACGCTATATCCCGCATATAGCAGGGTAGGCAGAGGGAACCTGAGAACCTAGTGTTACGACACTCCATTCTCTTAAGATTTCCATTCTTGACTTTTCTTTGATTTATACGTAATATACTAAATTTAACCTGATCTCGAAAGCTAATTTTGGACCAATTCCGTGAATTCGAATTTTTCGTATTTCCGTCTATTCATTATATTTCAAAAGTTATTTTAACGAAGCAACTTGTAACTCACGCTTTTTACTCTTGCTTGTAATTGCTTACTAATTATAATGCTTGAAAATATACAAATTATATAAATAGGAAATATTGATAGAGTAATAAAAAAAAACATATGTGTTTTTATTTTGAGTAAATATATTAATAAATATATTTACTCATATATTAATAAACCTAATAGTTTTGTAGTGTTTTGAATTCGGGTGTAAGGCGAAAAACGGAGTGTCTTGACACTACGTTCTGTTTGCCTACCCTGTTATGCGGGAAGTTACTGGGCCATATAGTACTTTGATCTATGGGCCGCTATAGGCCTGTAGGAGGTTGAGTAATATATATTTTTATATTTGTCAACCAGTAGAATCTCTTGATCGGAACTACTTTAGGTAATTATTTAAATAATTTTTCAAATACATAAACTGTATTTATATGATATTTTATACAATCCTTAATAATTTTTACTGTCTCTTATTTTTTATTAAATTAATACTATAATAGCTATCAAGTATTACAAAGTATCTTCAATAGATCATATCATTCAATAGATCTTATTTATATATAAATAAACATAAATGTTGTAATAAAAAGGTATTGTCTGTCTTTATCCTTACTAATATTATAAATGCAAAAGTATCTCTGTGTGTCTGTCTGTTACGCTTTGACGCCTGAGCCACTGAAACGATTTTAATGAAATTCGGTATGAAGGAAGAACTGAAGTTGGGAAAGGATATAGGATACTTTGTACCGCGACAAAAAAATTGACAAATAGTCTAGATCTTGGAAAAGACTATACGCTACTCCTTACCATGTCGCGCGGTATAACCGAATTCCATGCGGGCGAAGCCGCGGGCGGAAAGCTAGTTACTTACTAATATTAGTTAGTCAGATGAATCTACATAAGAAAATTAATGGATTGCCTTATTTGTCAATATTACTCATCAAATCTTCGAGTAAGTTCGTATAATAGATACCTATACAATATCATATATAGCTACAATACAAGCAACTGCTCTTTCTTTTCCTGCATAAATTAAAAATTATACTTAAAGAAATACAAAAAATATATATTTAAAAATAAAAATATACGCTACGTTTTAATATAAGAATTCTAACAGCAAAGGTATTCAAGTTCCTGTCGTACATACAATATGTACGGCAGGTTCCACGATCTCCGAATACCGCGAGATGCACTCGAATTTTATTAGGCGCATTTTCGACATTATTTACGAACAGGACTAGCACCGTACAAGCATTTACCAAAAGTGTATTCATATTAGATTTCCGATCTTGCAACGCCACGCCGTATCGAGAATGTCAGCGATACGTTCGATACTTTATTTCAGTCTATTCGTGTACGGTCGCCGCGACACGGAAGAGTGTCAAATAAATACAAGTTAAAATATACCGGCTGTCGCGTTCTGTGATCCTGCTATATACGTGCCATTTGAAGAATGAATTTTTGCTTGTTTTTTGTGTTATTCGGATATTTTTTTGCGTGGAGCAGCGGGATGCTGTACCGGCGGGACTCCGATAATGTTTTGAAGCCGGGTGAGATATATTTTTGGTAATAAATAATGGAAAAAATGGGATGGAAAATCATGACACAAATACGCTTTTTTATGACACTATGCTGTTTTTATGTAAAAAATATTCGGACTAATGGCCATCAGTGCGGATTGTAGCTTTTTTTTTACTGATAACAAAACTATTGATATATTGATATATTCTTGAAATCTATGAGTATTGTTTTTTTTTTGTACGTTGAAATATAAAGTATTGATTCTATAATTTCTTTTTTATTTATTGATAAGACTTATCATTAAAAATAGCACTGATAACAAGCTTTTGGGAAACTAAAAATTAAATTGAAGTATAGAGACAATATTCATAGAGACGTTTTATTCTGCCATTTTGACTAAAACAAGTATAATACTGTATTCAAATTCTATTTTTTTTTTTATTTTTACACAAGACATAACTCCAGAATCATCTTTTAAAATACATCAAAACTAAAACTATGGAATTACTAATTTTATATTGCTATTATAAAATATCAAACATAACAGCTATATACATATTGAGTGACCATTATTACCCGAGGGAATGTAAATTTATGCATACCAGGTATCCCCATAACCTAGTCGTGTGCTGCACCTGAAGCATAACGTTCATAGTACACATTGAGTCTAATGTATTGACTAGTATCGGCTTATAAGGAATGTATGGCCTTGATGTCTTGCACTTTATTGCATTAATACCTTGTTTCTCTTATATACGTGTTATTATTGAATAGTTATTTGAGTAGAAATATGATAAATTATCTGTTTCAATTTCAAAGGTTTTGTTTATTTGTAAATATTATACTTTTTAAAATGCTTTTATTGGCTTCACCTGCATTTATCTATAAGATAAGATAAAAAGATATTTATTCAAAAAATATTTTACAAATTGAGCAGCCGAGACTTCCCAGTAAGTAGTCAAAGACACTTGTGTCGGGAATGTCTCGCTTCTCCGATGGCTTAACAATAACATAATACATAACATGCATATAATATATAACATAATACATATAACTTAATAGTAACAAAGTCGTGTGTGTGTGTGTGTGTGTTTGTGTGTTTACATGTGTATGTGCATGTGTGCGTGCGCATGTGTGAGGGTGTTCTGTGCATTATTTAAAAAACACGCAAATTATTTATCATAGCATATTTTCAATAATATATGTATCTATCAACGTAGAGGAGAAATTTTCTAAATACTATTTTGACCCACTTATTGTTGTCTGAAAAAAATTGAAAATTTGTACATGTGTCCGAATCCGATTATAATTTCATAGCGTCAACCTGATTATCTTGCCAGCAAGATCAGCTAAAGAAAATACTTTTGAGCGAATTTTAGTGACTTTTTAAAATAACTTTTATTAATTATAAAATGGCCGTAGTAGGCGTTTTTTCTCTCCACCTACTTGCTAGTATCCAATTATTATTAATATAGGAGTAATAAGTAAAGATAGATAATGATTTTATATTTCAGTAAAATAAATAATAAACTGATTTTTGTTATTGCATATTTTTAATAATTTAAGTTAAAAAAATATCAATAATAACGATTTTTACTAACTAGGATTATTAACATCGTACAAATAAAACAAACCGTTTACACTTTTTACACTATTTTAAAACACATAATACGTATTAAACAATATAGAGAGCAATTCTTTGATATCGAAAGAAGGTGAACAGGTGTATATTAATACAATGTTACGCAGAATTGCCTTGAAACTGCGCACGCGCAGCTCTGGTGCACTATCGGATTTCAACTTTTATTATATGTATGTATAACAAAAAAGTTTTGTTTGTTCATTATTTGGAATCTTAATAAAATATTTAGATTAATTATTAATTCTGAATCTATTTTAAAAAACGAAGGACATTTTTAGAAAACGTATAAGACTTTGAAAGCAGCGGGACTCGAACCCGCGCCTCTTGGAAACCGTCCAAGCTGTCTGAACAATAAGCCATGCGTTCTTATCGGGCCGCGTCGAAATTTTTTTTTTTTTTTATGGATACCGGATGGCAAACGAGCAGAAGGACCGCCTGATGGTAAGTTGTTACCTTCGCCCATGAACATCTACAACACAAGAGATGTACTAGATGCGTTGCCAACGGAACGCACGAACGGAAAGGGAGGATAATGTAGTAGTCCGCTATCGGAACCACCACATTTTGGGGAAAGGATGGGTGGGAAAGGGGAAAACCTGGCTTACATGCCATCGAACCGGAACACATCATAAGATATTTGGCGGTTCGTCTTTGACATGATAGTGGTCGCGAGCCAGACGGAGGACGAACCTCCTACCACCAAAATTCTTATACGGTTGTTACAACTTATTTATGTTGTTAGCATCTATATAGAATATCCTAAGTGTATGATTAACACTACAAAACCATAAGAAATAACGAAGCTTGAAAAAATATAAATTATTTTTTACAATAAAATTATATTTTGTTATTTTTTATTTTTATTGAAATTTTATGATTTTTCGTACAATATAAATTTTATTAATCATTTAATTATTCTTCTTGACTCAAATATTACAAAATTAGTTGATTTAAGTAAATACGAGTATATACATAATATGCAAAATTAACCTTTTAAAAGCGACTTGAACTGAGAAACATTATCATAAATTTTGAAAGACTTATCGACCAACTTTTAAACTAGAATTTGAATTTAATAAAGCAGTTCTAACTGCGCGCTTAGTTTCCAATTCACAGGCTCCTATAAATCTAGAGCTATCCATAAAATCCATATATAAATACCCCTTTTTACGAAAATTACGCGGACGGAGGAGTATAAAATTTGGCACAATTATAATTTATATAGAGAAGGAGTGCAGAATGCTAATATTTTTTGAAAATAGTGCGTCAAAAGTATATTAAATTAATAAAATAAATGTTACACACACTACCATGGTTTGACATCCATGTTTATATAGAGTGACATATTATACATTGCTAAAGACAACGCGTTGTTAACGCATCAACAGGGCACTAGTATTTCTAAATCCTTAAAAAAATATAGAAATACTTGGTTTTTCTCACTTAAAAACTAGAGGAAGAAGAACCTTATTACTGTTATTAATAAAATATCATATATTTTTCTATGACACAAGAATCAAGCTATAATAGTTGAGATCCGCTATTCAGCCCGCAATACTTCAATTCAGCGGAAAGTCGGAAGCGGAAATTTCAAAAGAGATCGGAGTGTCTAAATACTAGGGTCTCTGGTTCCCTCTGCTGACCCTGGTATGTGCGGGATACAGCGTGAATCTAAGAAAAAAGAAAAACAAACAAAAAAAATAAATACAATAATTGCCCCGAGAGGGAATCGAACCCAAAATCAAACGTGTTTACAATGAGTTGTCCTATTACGCCACAATAACTTCAAATAACGTTAAATACTCAACATTCGAATTGAACTTTAACCACATGATAGATAAAAATTTGCTATTGCAGCTTACTAATTGTGCCTAATCTCTTTACGGATAGCTATTTTGTTAGTGAACGATATATGGTAGACTTCGTTTAGCTCTCTCGGTTTAGCTTAATTATTGTATATTCAAGCAGATATATTCGATGGATACACGATGAGAATTCAAAATATCGCACGACTATATATTGAAATTATATATTTAAATATGAAATCATATATTTCTATATGCATTGTACTAGCTGTATCTCTCGACTTTGTTTGCGTGGAATATGAATCCTAAAAAGTAGTTTTACTCGTTTTAACCGAGTTCAAAAAAGGAGGAAGTTCACACTAATGTGAACTACTACTGTGTGTGCGGTAATATAAATAAAAAATACAGTCTAAACTGTATTTTTTATTTATATTACCGCATAACTTTATACTAAGTGAATTTTGATTAATATTTCTTTTCTATACTGTCACCTTTAAATTTAGTTAAGATATGACTAGAAGTGTTTGAGTTACTAATAAAAATTTTACTTTTTAGTGCATATTATCTAAAGTCGGTTTTCTTTTTATAGAAATCTCGGGATATCATCTCCTAGTACTTCAGTATACTTCCTAAGGAAGGCTCCTTCATGTAGGCACATACTGAATCCCAGCTTAGCCTTCCTTTTCGCCAATAGTTACGCCTGTACGTTAACCAGTCAGTCACTAACGCAAACGTTTTACATATATGTATAGATAATGTATGAAATAGAATGTATAATTTAATATATTATTATGAAATGTAAAGATTACTACTTTGTTTCGAATGAAACTTCTTGTTATGAAATATATTAATACTTCTATTAGCGCTGTCTTAGTGTAGTTGGGACATAGAACATACCTGACAATACGAAATGTTTGCAGTTTTAAAATCCAATCGGGAAAATGTTTTTATTCGATATATTTTCGTTTTCCTGGTCAGGTTAAAAAAATATGACGCTTCGTCAGTTTGTATGTTGAGTAAACAGCGCTTGTTAAGATAAAAGAAAAGAATCTGAACAGATTGATATTATTAGATTTTTCTTCGTACCTTGCAAAATCTTTGCAAATATTTTTAGATATTTTTTTTTAATTTCACCGTCTTTCTATAACATAATCTTTCCCCTGAGTTGAAATCGAACCCACATCTTGAATTTACAGTCAAAAGGTGTCTCACTGCGCCACGGTAGTCGACGATATATAATAAATCCAAAGTTGTAGAAGACATACTTGTATAAAAATGGTGATGTAACGGGACTCAAACCCACGGTTTTTGTAATCTTTCCACTCTGACCTAGTTACAACTTATCTTTATTTCTAATAATGTTTTTCTTGTCTTTAATGTGTAAATAATACTTCATCAATAAAATCCAAGATAATTTAAAAAAACAACTTTTCGCTTTATACCGCATGGAAGGGTAATCAGAATCAAAGAATCTAGTGTCGAAACACTCCGTTCGCCGCTTTCTACCCCAATTTGAGACATAGCTTATTAAGTGGTGGAATTCAACACTGCACTTAATTCGAAATTAATTGTACTTTTTTTTTCTTTTTTTTTTAACTTCACGCTGTATCCCGCATATAGCAGGGTAGGCAGAGGGAACCTGAGAATCTAGTGTTAAAACACTCCGTTCTCTTATAACTATTCCGTTCCCCACTTTCCGCCGAATTGAGGCAACGCCTGTCGTGGCGCAGACGCACAAGCGTGCGACTGTAAACGCGATAGATTGTGAGTTTGATTCCCACTCCAGGGAATATTAGCATTTTCATTTTCTGGGTTTGGTAACAAGGCAAAGCGTGGCGCTGAGTTCCGCGACTCAACACGCAATTAATTGTACTTACCGACAATAATATCTATAAAAAAAACTTATAATTATATTTTCAACACGTCCAAATATACCGCATTAGAGTATAAAAGGACATTCAAGTTCCAAATTTAGTGCAGGCGGGGCCCACGCACAAAATTAGCATACATGTATTCATAAAAATACCGTTGCATTTACACTGACCATTTGCTCTGTATGGGGTCGATTGAATATTGTAACGATACTAAAATTCACTTCTTTACGTATAAAACACAATTTTATATTGTGTTAGCCTGTCGTGGCGTAAAGGCACAAGCGTGCGACTGTAAAACCGACAATGGGTTCGATTCCCGATTAGTATTTTCATTTTCTGGGTTTGGTACAAGGTAAAGTGCGGCGTTGAGTTCCGCCACTCAGCTCGCAATGCTACAATTCGGCGGAAAGTGGGGAACGGAGTGTACCCTGTATATGCGGGTAGCGTGAGGCTAAAAAAATACTGTATAAAAATGAGAAGCTAAATATGTGGGACAGTATTTGACTGTTAACACTTTTAGTTATGGGTTCAAACCCCACTCAGGGATAATCCCTATTATACATGTTTAAGCTTTTTTGATTTTGTCGCTCTAGTTTTACAAAGCGCGGCGCTTAGTTTCGTCAATCAACACCCACTGTATAGATTTCGGACAGAAAATAAAAAAGGTTTCTTTTCTTTTCTATTTTTGACATTTAAATTAAATAAATTTTCGTACACGTACCTAAATATCAATAGACTAAAAATTCAAAAATGTCTTTTTTATCTCGAGAAAAACTAGTATTCATATACTCCGTTCTCTACACTCCACTTATTTTAGATTTTACGTGTTTAGTGGCGTAACCTAAGCGCGCTGCTCCTTCTCTTACCAGAGTAAGAAAAAGAAAATAATATAAATATAATAAATACCACTAGTGAGAATCAAACCCAGAATTAATCGTACTCATAGTACACACTATCCCTCTGCGCCACAAAAGCCTAGGCCAAAGTTCGCTTTATTTTACTAGATCAATTAAGTTAAAATAATTTATTTATAATTAATTATCTAAGTGGGAATCGAATCCAGAAACACCAAATATGTAGTCAGGCCATACTACACCACGATGGTCTCTTTATGTTTACCCAACTTAGTTTCTCAATATGGGAATCAACACCGAATGACATCATATTCATATTTCTGACCTTTAGCTTGTCTTGCAGTTGCAAAAATTTGCAAAAGTTCATATAAATACAATTTCGTAAGAAGCATATTTTTCAAGTTCTATTGAGTTACTTCAAACTACTAGACGTTCCGATAAATCGATATTCTCAAGGCCAATGACTCATTATCAATCACCGGTGAGTCTTCTTGATGACCATAATTATCATTAATTAACTCAGTCTTTAGTTATACATACCTATATAAAAATTATATGTCTTTATTTAAAGGTGTACTAATGTTATAAAGGCGAGAGTTTGTGTGGATGGATGAATGTTTGCTACTCTTTCACACAAAAACCACTGAACGGATCGAAATAGAACTTACCACACCTAAATATACCTTACACATCAAAATAACACTTAAGTGACAATTTATAATTATTTTATGGAATTTGGCCACAATATGGATGGGTATGGGACCTTAACACTGGTACAAGTAGAATATCACAAAATTGCAGGAGATTTAAAAATTCCTAAGATTTTAAATTTATCAAATAAATGGATCCTTAAAATAATAAATCTCTTGAATAACACAACAATAATAGATCCTTGAAATAATGACAAACTTAAAAAAATTAAATAGTTCCTATAAAGTTATCCTTTTGCACTTATACAGTTAATTCAAAAATATTTGCTAACCCAATACATATAGATATGGCAACGCGGTTAAAAAATATCTGACTATAGACGCAAAGGTTACAGGTTCGATTCCCTTTCAGAGAATGGCGTTTTTTTTTATGTAAGGTTTTATCTGCTTCCGATGTTGATGTTCCTTTTTTATCTAGCTAAATTAAATTATGAACTCTATCTATGAATATATATATTAGTTAATATTTAAAATATCAACATTTGCTTTTAATAACAAAAAAAGACGAAAAGAGGAAATATGGTGACTCTACTAAGTCCTTAGTACGTTCTCCATATGATGCAATGTACTAATGTGTATGTAAAAATAAAAAAACATATATTTTTTCCTATATTTACATAATGAAATTTAAATTAAATAAAAACAATAATCCTCTTACTCCACCTCTAACACATTACTCCCGCATTACTTTTGAAATTGGTTCTTTAATTCGATTTATATCCTATGGATAGAGTTCGTGCGCCGACTCCAATATATTTGACATTTAACCACGCGCTTAAGTAATATTCGCAGTAAATTCCATTAGCGTTCCATTTGCTATAGAAATGTTAGTATTACACAGTACACCGAATTAAATTGTTTACAAAACCTTTAACAAGATAAGACTGTATGTTTTGTTTGTGTACATACGAAACTAACATATGCTATATGAGTAACTATTTACATTGTGATTATTAACATGCTTTGGTAACAAGGCAAAGCGCGGCGTTGAGTTCCGCCACTCAACACACAATGCCTCAATTCGGCCGAAAGTGAGGAACGGAATTGTTGAAAGAGAATTGAGTGTCTTAACACTAGGTTCTCTGGTCCCCTCTGCCTACCCTGCTATATGCGGGTTACAGCGTGAAGTTAAAAAAAAATTAACTAGCTTTATTAAAAAAAAATATTAAAAATAAAATTTACTAACTTAATTAACTTTTGCTTAAAAAATTAAATTTTCTATGTATCAATGTATGAAAGAAAATCTAGAAATACGATTTTGATCCAATTTTTGCTGTCCGATTATGATTAAAATGTGCATCCGGATGGATCTATTTCAATATAATCATAGCATGATGTTCTAATAATGATGTTAAAGCAAAAATATTTTTTAGTTTCTTTTTATAACTTTTTTATTTTAACGCCGAACCTTATGTTAAAGACATTAGAAAAAATATAGCCACATACATTTATGCCAAAACGAACTTCGAACTACAACCATCAACAAAAGTTGTTTAGTTGTACGTCCGATTCCCACTCGAGAATAATAATAATTAAATTATTTAGGTGATCTAAGATACTGTGAACTGAGAAAAAGAACACACTATTTTTAAGATATGTCACATAATAGCTATTAGTAACTTTAAATTGAACTCAAAATTTTAGTATTTCTCATATAAAATATACGTAAGTTAATATAATATAGATACGCAGTTATGTCTTTACGTAAAAGGCTCGGCCGACCTTGCATGAGCGGGCCACGGTCAAGAATTGTTGAGACCTCTTATATTACCGAGAAACCTGTCACTTTAACTTACAACCATAGTACTATTTATATTGGCCCATACTAATGTATAAGCAAATAATTATTTTACTGACTACTTTTTTTACTAACTACTTTAGTTTTAGTAAGTGGCGGGTATCTCATTAATTAGGTGGTAGAAGGTTCGTCCCCGGACTGATTCGCAAGTACTATCATGTCTAAGATGAAATGCAAAATATCTAATGATGCGTTCTAGTTCAATGACATGGAAGCCAGGTTTTTCCTATTCCCACCCATTCTTTCTTCAGAATGTGGTGGTTCTGAAAGCAGATTGCTGTGATCACTACATTGTCTCCTCCCCCTTCCATCTGTACACTCTAGGCCGACAACGCCTTCACAACTCCTCTGGTGTTGTAGATGTCCATGTGCGAAAGTAACTACTTACCATCAGGTAGTCCTTCTGCTCGTTTGCCACCTTTTAAGAATTGTAAGATACTAATATTTAGGCGAAACTATAGTCATGTATGACGAAACTATGTATGGTCATGTAGCAACAGAATAACACAAAGGCTATAATTAATAAACATTTCGTGTAATTTACCCATAATATAATGATAAATATCTAGTCTCCTGTAAAATCGGAAATTATCTTTTGTTTCTAAATATCGACACATACCAAAGTCCTGAATGGGAATATAGAAATTAGCCTAATTAGTACGACAGGTGATACCGACGCTCGAACTCGGAACGCTGTTACGTTTAATATTACATTTTCAATATATCAATATAGTAGCAAATGCTTTTAACATTGAAAATGCTTAAATTTACTAGATATTGTGAGGGCTAAATTTATTGTGGAACGTTAATATATATGTGATACACAGTGAGGCGTCCATACAACTCGATTCCCATCGACTTGCCTAACTTTTCAAAATACATATATGAAACCTAAAAAAAAGGTCGCCAGTAAAATGTGGCGCTACACTACACTACTAAAACAAGGTGTGAGAGCTAAAAAAAATGTAAAAGGTCATCGCCAAAATTCCATAGTAAAATTACTAAATACTTTGACATCCTACCACTTTCCCTAAATTTATCGGCTTCCCTAAATATATATCGGCTTCGCTTAATTTACCGGCTTGCCTAACTAAAATTTTCACCCATCGCCACTGGTGGTACCTATATGTTTATTTATATATATTATGATCGCAGTACTAACAGTAGGAGCACAATTATATTGTGATTAACGTAATGAAACCTATTGAAACAATTATTAAACTATTTTGTCAAGTAAAGACGTAAATAGATAAGAATATCTACGTGGACTGAGGTTTACGTGAAAAGAGATATAAATTTAAAAAAAACACGCTTGAAATTATGATCTCATAATCTTAGTCCTGGGAGGACATCAGATTCATGCTATGAAAAACGTGACATGTACAAAATTTAAGTAAATTGAACGACAAGAAATGGGTCAAAGAAGCGTTACAAAATTCTTACATTAACATATTATTAAATACAGGTGAAACTAATAGAAGCACGTAAAAAGTGACATGTAGTATGTATGTTCAATGTAGGTGTACATTTTCTTCAGCTTTACGCTTTTTTCTACATAAGTATATAGGCAAGAAGAAATTAATGTTATGACACTCCGTTTTCCGTCCAAATTCGAAAATTTATTGTCGAACGGCGAAACTCAATGCAGCGGTTTGTTTTACCAGATGGCTAATTTAAATAATAAATGTTTGAATGAAAAACAACCATCCATTTACAGTCAAACACACGTCGTCTTAAAAATCTATATAATTATGAAATATATGTAAAAGTTCGAGTCATCCAGTGATATTTGCATTCGGACGAAAACTGAGAACAGAGTGTCCTAACACTAGGTTCTCTCTGAATATCCCCTTTTTTCTTGATTTTTGTGAGGAAACACTTTTACGGGCCCGTTGGGGACTCGGACAGGTTATGTGGGACTCCTAAGCCGGTAACCACCACTAGCTGGGACAACGGGAACTACCCCAGCTCTCTGACTACCCTGCTATGCGTAAAAGAGTGAAACTGTAGAAAAATTGTATCGATCAATCAGTAACCTATTTCATAAATCAAGAACATAATCCCTAATTAGTAACATTTATATTAGTGTTCGCAACACCTAGATAGCGTTGAGTTGAAAACTTTTTAGCAAAACAGTGACCGTTTCAGCTTAGGTTAATTGAATATTGTTGTTTTTAGAGCTTCGCTCGTTTGCGCGTGCTTTTATTGCTAAAGTTTAGAGTTGGAAACTGTCTGTTTAACTTATAATGTCTACCTGTTAACTTATATCCATATTTTGGATCCACGTGGCGTAGATTAAATTAACTCAGTATGTGACTACAGTGTAAACTTTCTCGTTCTATCGTAACAGTTACATGAAATTTGGTTAAAATATATGAAAGCTTTTGAAGAGTTCACTTTTTCAGAATCAACACTGAACCTCGTTGGTATAAGCTTTAAAATAACATTTATAATAGAATGTGTTTACAAATTTTTATATAATTACGCACGGCGTTGAGTTCCGCCATCAAAAACTTAATGTGTTGAATTTAGGGAGAAAACGGTGAACGGAGTGTCTTGGCACTAAAATCTCTGTCTATCCTGGTATTACGGATAAAGCGTGAAGCTGCTTTCATATATTGACTGTTAACCGTTAAGGAGTTCCCTATCTTGGTTTGAAATTAGGTTACGCTTACCATAAAAATTCATTGTTATCGGAGTTGAATTAATTAGTAAAATATTATCTCCATAAGATGAAAGCTAGTGGTTTAGTAACACAATCATTACAAGGTAGTATTTCAAATTAAGAAGCCAGCTTCGCATAGTAGTACAGCGGATATTTGTAGATACGTGCCTGTTATTTTTTGTTTGACTCCCATTCGGGGCAATGATTATATTACTTTTTTTTAGTTTCACGCTGTATCCTGCATATGGCAGGATAGGCAGAGAACCTGAGAACCTAGTGTTAAGACACTCCGTTCCTCACTATAATATATATAAATTTAATTTAATTTAATCTCCGTTGTAAGACGGCGTAAGTAAGGCAAAACGGCATAGAGTTCCGTCACTTGACGATCGGAAGTTCTCAACACTAGGTTCTCTTTGAATACACTACTATGAAGGATAAAGCATAAAGCTGCAAGCTAATACAACCTCTTAAAAATTATCTACACATAACAGTAATTGTAAAATAAGGAAAATCCACTAACAATAACTTGATAGGTGGTATTAAATTATAAGACATGCTCTAGTTTACAGTAATTGTAGAACTATTTCTCATATGACACCTTCTTGGAAGATTGTGTGACAATCATTATTATTTTATAAGTAATATGAATTCTCTTGGAGGTCTTCGTAACGCAGTGGAACAGCGTCTAACTGGACAGACGTAAACGTATTTTAGGTTCGGTCCCCACTTAAGGGAATTAAATTAAAATAAATTTATTACTCTGGAGAGACATATTGCGGTGTTGAGTTCCACCACTAAATGCGATGTCTCAAATACGGACGGAAAGTAGAAAACGGATTTGCTACTGGGATTTACTACCCTCTCGAAAACAAATAAAATTTAGTAATCCAAGAAAATCTATTAAAAAATTCAAGATAAAAATATTTACAATTTAGTTAAAATCAGTTATTGCTAGCGAGAAATAGTACTAATTATTTGGCATAAAGTGTTTTTCTCTAAATTAAACGTTTTCCATATTTATAATACTCCTACAGATGCTTTTATAATATCGGCGTTTCCCCATTTTATAATATTATAACTTAGGTTTTTGTATCTGAAATTAATTTTATTTATTATAGTTAATTAAAAAAAGCAGCTTGACTATAAATAGTCAAGCTGCTTTTTTTTTCCGCATAGCAAGGTAGCCAGAGTGAACCTAGTCTCAATATACTCCGTTCACTGTTTATGACCCGAATTTAAGACATTGCGTGTTAAATGACGGGGCTCAATGCTGCGCTTACTTAAGTCCAGAAATTAATATAATTTAAATATTCCCTTGAATGAAAATCGAATCCACAACCGATCGCGTTTATAATAAGACGCTGTGCTATTGTGCCACGATAGCCTAATAAAAAAAGATATATTGTAGTGAATTAAATTTTGAAAAAATATTTTTAATTATTTTTTTTAGCTTCACGCTGTGTCCCGCATATAGCAGGGTAGGCAGAGAGAGCCTGAGAACCTAGTGTTAATACACACCGTTTCCCACTTTCCACCAAACTGAGGCATTGCGTGCTGAGTGGTGATACTCAACGCCGCGCTTTACCTTGTTACCAAACCCAGGAAATGAAAATACTAGTACTAAACTTTAACATTTCCTAAAATGGGAATCGAATCCACTACCTATCGAGTTTACAGTCGCACACTAGTGCCTCCGCGCCACGACAGGCATTATTTTTAACTATTGATTACTAAAAATTGAAATTTTATTTCAGATCTCATGCCAGTATCATCAACAGTGATGCCTCTACCATTCTACTCTGTGTACGGTTACGAGAAGAAATTACTTCGGGATAAATACAAGAAACGGCCTCTAGGGAAAATCTCGCTAGTCACTAAACAGCCGAAATAAAAGGCTGTCTAATAGCCCGCTATTATAGCTCTCCCTCTTCTACTGGGGATGGATTAATTTGCTGTAACGAAGACGATTTAATTGTTGGTTAAACGCATAAGCGAATTCATTTGCCATATTTTATAGATTAATCATTATTATATTTTTATAGTCTATTTTTTATAATATATATTTTTGTTATTAATAATTGTATTCAAAAATCTGTATTTTTTGTATACTGAACCAATTCTAATAATTGTTTTTTCATATGATAGCTAGTGGCTAATATGGTCGCATTTAAATTAAGATGTTTTTGAGTTATTCGTAATAATCCTACTGTTTAGAGCGTCATGTTTGAAGTAGTTTTTTTTTTTTTGTTAAAATCTTACTTTTTTTATTATTAATAAACAGTTATAATACAAAAAAAAGTCCGAATTATCATACTTCAATATGCAAAAATTTCAAGCAAAACAACTGATTTTATTTTCCTTGATATCTTTTTATTAGTAACTATGCAAAAATTAAACGATACAAATATTACATTATTATTTAGAAAACGTATAAAAATTTGAACTCGAACCCGCGCCTCTTGGAAACCGTCCAAACGCTCTGACCACTGAGCCATGCGTTCTACAGACAGTTTCCAAGAGGCGGGGGTTCGAGTCCCGCTGTGTTCAAATTTTTATACGTTTTCTAAATATATTTATCGTTTCCAAGTGTGTGATTAACACTTTAAAACTTCAAAAACAATACAAATATTAGTATAAATAAAATACAATACCTTCTGTTTTATGTACTAGCTTTAATTATATAAAATATTTAATATATAGCACAAAAAATGATAAAACTTTTATAGTTTTATAGTTTATTTTTCTTTCATATTATTTTTCTATTGTCAAATTTACACATCAAATACGCTTTACATAATAAATGCCTGTATTAACAAATACATTAGTGATAAAAGCTTTACAAAACTATATTACTAACAAAAATATATTGTTCCTATTTCTAAATCACCGTTAATGGAAACGGTTATTGAATTATTTTTAAAAGTGCAATAAACGCAAATAATCATAAAAACCCGTTGTTTGTTCTTATTTTATCACCTTTTTTTTAACTTCACGCTGTATCCGCATATAGCAGGGTAGGCAGAGGGAACCTGAGAACCTAGTGTTAAGACACTCCCTTCCGTAGAAGTCTCTTTTCGTATATAAAATTAGGTCATGCCTCAATTTGGCGAAAAGTGGGGAACGGAAATTTTAAAACAGAACGGAGTGTCTTTACACTTGGTTCTCTGGTTCCCTCTGACTACCCCGCTATATGCGGGATACAGCGTGAAGTTAAAAAAAAAAAAAGAAAATTAGCTTCACACTTTATCCCGTAAAGCAGGGTAATTAGAAAGAACATAAAGTCAAGACACTCTGTTCGCTTTCCGCCTGAATTCGAGGCAATAGGTATTATTTAAAATTAATATATCTATGTATATTTATTATATATTTATTCTTAACACTAGGTTCTCTAGTTCCCTCTGCCTACCCTGCTATATGCGGGATACAGCGTGAAGTAAAAAAAAAGAAAAAAATGTATATATTTTTTTTAGCTTCACGTTGTATCCCGCACATAGCAGGGTAAACAGAGGAAACTAGAGTTAACACCTTAACCTAGTGTTAACCTAGTGTTAGAGGCACTCCGTTCTATTTTAACATTTCCATTCCCCACTTTCCGCCGAATTGAGTAGAGCGAGGAAATGAAAATACTATTTAATATTTTCATTTCCTGGAGTGGAAATCTCTCAACCTGTCGCGCATATTTATATTCTCATAAGAAAAATATATAAAATAAATCGAAATGACATAGGTTCTTATTTATAACTTAGCAACTTAACAAAATAAATAAAATAATAATTTGATTTTCATATGCTTCGAATAAACTACATTTCAGATTAAACGAACGAATGTATCTTTTTTATCATACCACGAGTTGTCGCCCTTGCCATATCATTTCCGCTTACCAAAGCACTTGAATGCGCTTTTTCTTCCAACTTCACAAATATCAATATTTACAACTTCAGTGTAATGCTAGATAGCCTTCCTCATGAATGCGGCTATCGTGTACATTTTTTTTTTCAAACATAACTGGTAATATATTTAGTATTTTCATTTCCTCGCTCTGGTAACAAGTCAGAGCGCGACGTTGAGTCCTACCACTCAGCAAGCAATGGCTCAATTCGGTGTAAAGTAGGGAACGGAAATCTAAAGAGAATGGGGTGTCTTGACACTATGCTCTCAGAATCCCTCTGCCTACCCTGTTATGTGCGGAATACAGCGTAAAGCTAAAAAAACTGATAATATCCAGTTCAAACAAATACACAAACAAACAAATAAACGAATGACTGAACACATAAGCAATTTAACTCTTTAGCTTTATGATATTACTATAGTATAGATATATCTCGCATTTTTGTAGGGAGAGGCCAACTTGGCGAGTTTAAGAAGGGTCTTTCCCTGATCTGAATAAATATGGCAGTGGTTGGCTTTATTGAATAACAAGCTTTATAAAAGTGGGAAGACAGAGAAATGAACCACTAGGTTAGTGGCTATATTCGAAAGATACATTAAAAAAAGAACAAGTTTAATCATAAACAGAATCAATTACATAATAGAAAGCCCATTCATTTAAACTAATGTAGAATTCCTCCGCACGTATGTATTTCAGTTATTTCATATTCGCTCGCACGAGTATACTAAACTACGCGAATATGTGAAATATATAGGAAAATAAAGTAGTGTTACGTACAGAACTAGCGAGTGGCTATGAACATAAAGTAAGCATTGGATTGCTCGATTCCGTTAGTCGAATTATCATAAACAGCTCATATTAAGCTGGCTGTAGTACAAATGCTCAATAAACTCCGTCGCATATTTACATTGTTTTGGCAATAGATATTAAAGTATTAGAAATGATATAATTTTCTCTATGTACATATATTTGATGGATAATTATTTTATAAAATACTGTTATATGGAGTAACTCTTAAATGAGTGAAAAAAAATATGTTCGATATATTTTTTTATTTTATATTGTGTTAAAAGTACTAATATGTCTCAAAATTATTTTGAAGTAGTTTATTTCTACGATAAATACCATCTATTTCCACTGAACATATAGGATGGTTAAAGCTTACGTTAATTGTGTTTTCATACCACTTCTATTCAATTCTCTGTTCCAGCTACCAGTCAAAACGTCGAGTTGCAAACGTATGTACGTCGATTTTAATTAAAACAGGGAATACTCGTGAAATGCAGGCAAAAAGGCTCGGCTTATGAGATGGGACTTACGAATAGCTGTACTCTATGATTTTGCAACTTCAAGTGGCGATACATACAGACTTTTAATTAAGCATATTAAGTAATATAAGTTAAATTATGTCATAGAACGAGTGTGTTTTTATTATGAAATTTTGGTATAATATTTTATATTTGCCTAGTAAAATTAATTAATTATTTCTATTATCTCTAGAAACCAACGTGGCGTAATGTGAAGACATCTGACTGTAAACACTGGTTGCGGGTTCGATTCCCACTCAGGTGAAAGATTATATTTAAATTATTGTCATTTCCCCCATCTGGTAAGATAGATAAATATTGCCACTGAACATGAACAAATCAAAATATTGCGTATGTCTCCATTTAGGGCGGACAGGGGAAGACGGAGTATCTTAACACTAGGTTCTCTCAGACTACCTTACTCTGTGGGAAAAACTTGAAATTACTATTCATAATCATAGAATCAATCGAATAAGGAACGTAATCACTAACATTTTGCCTACTCTGTACTGTGTGTAGGAAAATGTGATATATTTTTCCTTGCAATTTCCACCCACAATCAATTCATACAGTCATATCGTACGTCTCATATTCGCCACGATATTATCATAAACTATTAATAATATCGTTAAAACAATTCAAATATCACGACATTGACCTTTCTAAAATATTATAATTTATGTTTTTTTTGTATGGTTTATTTGGTTGTCACTTTTGAGAGCAATTTTTTGTCTTTTTTTTAGGTAGACTTACTTAACTGAATATATTATTATTGTACCAATATTTTAAAGTGCATATATATAAAACTGTTGGAAGTCCGATTTCTCGTTTTTCGTGACTCTCATCTTTATTGTAGTAAACAGCAAACAAGTACAGGTTTTTATTAACCGCTTTCCAGTTCTATCATCAGGTCTACTCCATCAAGTGGAATAAGACGAATCTAAGGAGCCTACATTTTCGTATCCCACTTTAGGGCATCATCATCAGACCAGCTCGAAAAAGAAGAAAAGAAACTTTTATAGCATTCCATGGATGTACTAAAAATTGCAAATTTCCGATATGATAAAAGAATTAGATGTAAAAATAGGCTTCTTAAATTTTATTACACTTGTCGTGTAGTGTATTAACACCTGTCGTGGCGCAGAGGTACAAGCGTGCGACAGTAAACGCGACAGGTTGTGGGTTCGATTCCCATTCCAGGAAATGGAGCTTTTTATTTCCTGGGTTTGGTAACATGGCAAAGCGCGGCGTTGAGTTCCACCACTCAGCACGCAATGCCTCAATTCGGCGGAAAGTGGGGAACGGAGTGTCTTAACAATTGGTTCCCTCTGCCTACCCTGCTATATGCGGGATACAGCGTGAAACTATGTATATATCTATGTAAATTTTATTACATAATTATCCACTTACAAAGAGTTACAGTTAAATGAATGTAGCAAATATTGAAACTAAGAATGTCGATTCCTGTTCAAGCGCTAGCCAATCAACGTCGATGGCTACGGTCACGGTTATCTTCCCAATATATGAAATTCTTGTGTTACTGATTTTCTGTCAGACAACGCACACCCGAAACTACTGGAAATAGAATATATTTATTATACTGGATATAGCTCTAATTTAGCACACAAGTTCCTTAGGGAGTGTAAGGAGGCATTAACAAAGCTTCACGCTGTATCTCGCATATAGCAGGGTAGGCAGAGGAACCCTGAGAACCTAGTGTTAAGATACTCCGTTGTTCACTTTCCGCCGCATTGAGGCATTGCGTGCTGAGTGGCGGTACTCAACGCCGCGCTTGTTACCAGGGCCATGAAATGAAAATACCAAACTTTTACATTTCCTGGATTGGGAATCGAACCCACAACCTGTCGCGTTTACAGTCGCACGCTTGTGCCTCTGGCCACGACAGGCGTTAACAAAAAAAATCCAGAAATTCCTACGAAAACGAAATGAAATATATTTTACGTTTTATAGTTGCGGGCTAAAACAATTAGTATAAGTAACATAAGAATGAATATTATTTATGTTACTGCTAACTAATATCCTAGACAATAATTCGTTAGGAATTTTAATTTATCCAACAGATAATCCAATAATAATCCGCTCATAACATTCTCAAAGCAATCAATGCTAAATAATTAAGCTTAATAGCATATCTATAGAAGGCTGTTATAGCCATATTGCATGTTAAGTGCGGCGTAATCCGCACAAGAGGTACTCGTGTCTTGGAGCTTTACCCACGTCTTAATCGAATTCACATACGTATTCCGACTCTATTGGAGGAGTCTTATGCAATTAAAGGGAAATTGAAAAAACCAAAAGTTACATTTACTTTCGTTTTTCATTGACTGTGGTGGAAATGTTTTAATCTCATTGACGATGCGTATCTAGGATCAATCTAGTCTAATGAAAATCTATGGAGGGGAGAATAAACGACACTTTTTTTTCTAGTGGAGGTGTAAGTATGAAGTACGAAAATAAACGGTGCAGTTAAGATATATTACACGCAATTATATCTAAAAATGTCCTCATACAAGCGGAACATGATTAAAACCTATATAAGCTTACCTTATGAAACAATAATTCCATACGTAATCTTATATATAAATACGTAAAGCAAAAAATTTGGATCCGTTTTTACGAAAATTACAGACAGAGAGCATGAAACTTGGCACACTTACAGTTTATATAGAGAAGAGTGCACAATGCTAACATATTTTTTAAATAATGCATAAAAAGTATATTAAATTAATAAAATAAATGTTACATACACAAATGAATCAGTGAGTGCAGAAATAACGTAAGTCCGGATTTTCAAATTTTGCAGGAGGGAGAACATCACGCATCTTGCCTTTCTAAGCTAATTTATTTAAATCGATTACGATTTTTTGCATTTTTTGTGACTTATGTTGTTTCTGCACTCACCGATTCAAATGTTACCATGATTTGACATTCATGTTTATACAAAGTGACATATACATTACTAAAGACAACGCGTTGTTAACGCGTCAACGGGGTCTCTAGTAAAAGTAATCCCATAATCTAATGTCAATATATACAACATCATTCATAATATATCCACTATCAAAAAACTATAATAGAAAATATATGATACAGGCTAATAAAGATTTGTATTACATAACTATGCCGCGATTTAGGTCCATATAGTTGGTGAGGATGATCCAACGTGTCGCAAAGGGAGTATTATAAAAATAATGTATTAGTGGGATTTAGTTAAGCCAAAGATAGATCGGTTGGGAGCGACGGGACGAAGGAAAATGGCTGTATTAGTTGAATAAACGCTCCGTCAAATAGGCCATTTTACTTCCGAGGGTTATAATAAAAACAAGCAGTGGACTTTGTTA
This sequence comes from Philaethria dido, assembly GCA_033558755.1. NCBI lineage: Eukaryota > Metazoa > Arthropoda > Insecta > Lepidoptera > Nymphalidae > Philaethria > Philaethria dido. The sequence goes on from JAKGSA010000387.1 coordinate 367,399, forward strand.
ACTTTGTTAACATGAGTTATAGTGGAGATTAAATAAGCTTAGCTGTCGTGTGAGTGCAGTGTTTTATAATGCTACTCACATTTCGCAATAACTAGCGAGTGTCTTCGTTTTATATTTTCTAAAAGTGAAAAATATAATAATATATGAAATAATGATAATATATTACGATCTAGTAACCTCTATATGGAGAACGGAGTGTCTAGACACTATCCTGCTACGCGGAAAAAGCAAGTTACTAGCTACTTGTACGTAGTGGATACCCTATATATTCTTTATTGCACTTTGTAACAAAAATCATTACAATATTAATAAAATATAGCCTGATAATAATACCTTTTTGTATATTACGAAGAATTTTAAACAATATTTACTATATTTAACTATCTAAGCACATATCGAATAGATTCCACTGTACTTCAGGCCCCTACTAAGTGCGTTGACCATCTTGCAAAGGTCATTGGAAGCCGGATACAGAAAAAGCTGAGTCGATCGTCGTGAAGATTGTAAAAGAACTATATCCAGCAATGGGCGTTGTACGGCTGAACCGGCTACGACGACGAGGCCGAAAGGTTATAACTATAGAAAAATATAAATGAGATTCTACAATACTATAGCCATACGATAGCCTAATATATAAGTCAAAAACAAAATGAATGTGTGATTAATAGTTTTAACGATAGATATAATACAGATTTTTTAAAAATATGAATAGATTAGCTGAACTCTAATTAAAAAATTAAGTCTTTTTTTTTAACTTCACGTTGTATCCCTCATATAGCGGAGTAGGCAGAGGGAACCAGAGAACCTAGTGTTAAGATACTCCATTCTCTTTCAACATTTCCGTTCCTTACTTTCCACCAAATTGAGAATTGAGTGTTGAGTGGCGGAACTCACCGCCTCGCTTTGCCTTGTTACCAAACTCAAGAAATGAAAATACTAAATTTTACATTTCCTGGAGTGGGAATCGAACCCACAACCTGACGCGTTTACAGTCGCACGCTTGTGCCTCTGCACCACGACAGGTGTTAAAATTAAGTCTTCATATATTTTTTAATATAGAAACTAGTATTTTAGAGAAACTACTAGAAATAAATATTAATTGGTAGGTATAGTCAAAATCAAATATGGTTGGTTAGAAGTGATAGTAACTTTATTACATACTAGTTGTGTCTGGCGCGTATCGCTACACAATTTTAGTTGTTGTAAAATAAATTTAAGAAATTTTTGAGTTCATCAATGACATACGTGTCGTAGTGTCGAAGTGTCGGAGTGTCTGGTTGTCCGAGTGTCGTATGTCGGAGTGTCGTATCAAAATCAAAAATCAAATCAATTTGTTTTTATTTTTTTTTAACTTCACGCTGTATCCCGCGTATAGCGGGGTTGGCAGAGGGAACCAGAAAACCTAGTGTTAGGATACCCCGTTCTCTTGCAACATTTCCGTTCCCCACTTTCCGCCAATTTAGGCATTGCGTGTTGAGTGGCGGAACTCAACGCCGCGCTTTGCCTTGTTACCAAACCCAAGAAATGAAAATACTAAATTTTACATTTCCTGAAATGGGAATCGAACCCTCAACCTGCCTCTGCGCCACGACAGGCGTTAATCAAATTTTTCAATTTCTTTAACATTAGTATTAGTATTAGTTATTTATTTTTCTCACAAAAACTACATTGACTATCAATTTAAAGGTATCCTATAAGTTACTCCAGGTTCTAAGCTATTACCATTCAAAAAATCATTCATTTCCATCTAGTTATTATCGGCATATAAAGTAATATGTATATGTAGGTTTTTTTTACTTTTTTCATGGAACCTACGTCAAATAACAGTATAAAAACTATTCTATATGTACCTCTAGACTCTAAGCTATTATCATGCCAAAATTCATTCATTTCTATCCAGTAGTTTTTGCGTGATGCGCGTTCAAATATACAGACAGACAGACAGACAAAAATTCTACTGATTGGTTTTTTCGCTTCTATTAACGATATATTAACGAACCCAATTGACATTTTTCTAAAATTTTTCATTTACAGAATTGACTTTTCTGCTCTTTTATTATATAAAAAGATATAGATTATGCATATGTAATAGTTACAGTTTGAAATTACACACGAAAATATTGTAAATATTTATTAAATGTTCAAAATCTAAACTGGATCAAGGGAATTGGTTCTTTTTGTATTTTTACTTCTTTTCAGTCTAAGTCACTTGGTTCTTCAGCTAAACGAAAAATATTATGACGAAAATTAAAATAATGATCGAAAAATTTCTACTAAAACAGAATATAAATAATAATTTCGTTAATGAATCAGATTCAGATAAGCTAAATTAAATATAGATTACACAGACATTTCATTTTAATTTGTACGTGAATGTATTATAATTTGTTTATATTGTGAAAACACGAATACACAAGAAATAACATTGTATCCATAAGAGGATTTACAATTTCACATTATTAATATTGTAATTGGCTGGAGATTTTGGAACGAAATAAAAGACCGGGCGAACGATGGACTCATTCATTAAGTTAAAACACAGGCATTTAAAATATGGTATGGTATATACATAAATATAAATAGATGATTGATGACAAATTTATTTGTATTCTTTTTATAGGTTTATACATCTTCCGTAGCAGGGTATAGAGAGAGAACCTAGTGTTAAGACACTCCGTTCTCCGTTCAATTTTTATAACATTGCATATTATGTAGCGGTACCTAACGCCACGCATTTCATCTCCAAAGCATCCAAATAATAGTAAATTAACGACGCCTGTCGTGGCGCAGAGGTATAAACGTGCGACTGTAAACGTGACAGGTTGTGAGTTCGATTCCTACTACAAGAAATGTAAAAACTTAGTGTTTTCATTTCCTATGTTTAGTGACAAGGCAAAAGCGCGGTGTTGAGTTCCGCCACTCAGCACGCAATGCCTCAATTCGACGGAAAGTGGAGAAAGGAGTGTCATAACACTAGGCTCCCTCTGCCTACCCTGCTATATGCGCGATACAGCGTGAAGCTAAAAAAAAGTCATTTGTGCGAGTGAGGGCCGAACCCATAATCGTCACCTTTACAATGAAAATCGACTTTCTTACGCCACAACAGCAAGATTAATTAATTATATTAATTAAAAGTAAGCACAGCGCTATAAGCAATAGGTGCTAAGTATCAATTTTCTTTAGGAAGTTGTTATTATTATAGAGTTCTTATACTTTTTGACCAGTAATTTTCTATGCAAAAAATGTATATTATTACAGGGCTCCAAGGGTCACCTACCTAGAACTTAGAATTACCTGCCTAGAACCCACTTCGTTTCGACTCGCTATATAACTGTCAAGAACGATATACTCATATTATGTTTTAAACCTATACTTAGGACTAGTGTAACGCAATTAAAATTTCTATTAAGATTTTAACAAAAAATCTTATCAGACTTCAAATTAATTGCCTTAAAAAGTAAAATTATTACGAATATCTCAAAAACTACTCGTCGATCTTAACTAAATTTAAACAGAACCTCATCATAACTACTAGCTATCATATAAGCTGTTTTTATAATCATCGAAATTGGCTCAACCAGTAAAAAGATATGCGGTTATTAAAAAAGCATTCGATTTGAAAACCTCCTCTTTTTTCTAAATCGGTTAAAACCGCCCAACACTATACACACAAAGTGTAACAATTACAAAATTTAATATAGAAATATATCAATATTTGTAATATAAAATTTTTCGCTCCACTTACAAATTAATTGGATCGTGTATCGACATTTAAAATTAAATAGCTTTTTGATTGAAACACGTAACAAATACATTGATTTGATGCTTAACCGCCAAACATGTTGAGCGGAAAATTCAATTATTTTTTTAGGTTATTTTAATTCGTTCAATTATAAATATAATAAACAAAATAAACAATGAATATACCAGTACACAGCTAACATACGTCCATGACCTAATTATTTATGTTTTCAAAATAACCCAGATAGAATCGAGGCTGGGTTATGTTCAAATGTTTAAATACTGCACAAAAAACTTGCTAAATATACAATTCATATAATTTATTTAACATTTGATCTTCCTTATTATAAGAACATGCATACATACATAGCTTCACGCTGTATCCCGCATATAGGAGGGTAGGCAGAGGGAACCTAGTGTTAAGACACTCCGTTCCTCACTTTCCGCCTAATTGAGGCATTGCATGAGTGGCGGGACTCAACGCCGCGCTTTGCCTTGTTACCAAACCCAGGGAACGAAAAAATCCATTTCCTGGAGTTGGAATTGAACCTACAACCTGTCGCGTTTACAGTCGCACGCTTATGCCTCTGCGCCACGACAGGTAAGTAAGATATATATATTTATGTTTTTATGTTGAAAGAGAATGGAGTGTCTTAACACTAGGTTCTCTAGTTCCCTCTGCCTACCCCGCTATATGCGGGAAACCGCTACAGCGAGAAGTTAAAAAAAAAATGTTTTTTTTTTTTTCATTTCCTGTGTCTGGTAACAAGGCAAAGCGCAGCGTTGAGTTCCGTCACTCAGTACTCGCAATGCCTCAAATCGGCGGAAAGTGGGGAACAGAAATGTTAAAGAGAACGGAGTGCCTTAACACTAGGTTCAGATTTCCTCTGCCTACCCGACTATGCACGGGATACAGCGCAGAGCCATATATATTATATATATTATATAGCCTCTGTAACAGACTTATTTTTTTTATTTATATGTATTTCGCTGATTCCAATGAAGTCGAAGCCAATGCAACCTTTTTCTAAATGTAATTTATTAGTTATAGAGTATGCTAGCACTTTTTGTCTGTGCAAATTTAGATAGGACTTATGTTAATATATGGTATTTAATTTTAGTAACTGTAAATATCGTTGTATAAATACTATAAAGATGATTTAGCCTCTAATATTCACAGGCGCAATATACTATTTTTGTTTAATAAAATATTTTTTACTACATTTTTTTAGGGTTTATAGACAAATACTCAAATAAAAATAAAAAATAGGACTAAAAAACTTATCTCAAAATACCTAAGAAATTAAAACTTTATGTATAGAATCAATGGTAATCAATCTCCTTAACATAAAACTGTTGTTTACGAGTTAATAAATTTTCTTTTTACTGCTCCATTATTGCTGAATGGAATTTTAACGAAATTGAATAGAGTTTACGTTTTCTTTACCAGCAAATAGCGATACGTCAAGGTATGTTGAACATTCGTGGAAAGGTATTTTGCCAAAAAAAACTTTTTATATGGTAATAATATTTTAGTACATGTTACACTATAAGAATAATTGGTAAACCTTTATTGATCTTCGTAAAACACAGTTTCGAAAATATTGGAGTAAGGTTAATTAAAAAGCTTGAAGACCCCCTGGAGAGGATGTTCAAATAGGTTAATGACGGACGTATTTTACGTTATATGTGCTACTGAGAAGGATAATTTGTGGTAATGAAACAATATAATTTAATTTAAATTTTATCTTTAAAAATATTAGTATTTAAACAAAGTTATTAATATATCATCCATTCAATAAAAATCATTTTCTTATTACATAAATTTATTTGAAATAGAATAACACATTTCCTGTACTAATCAGATTTAAATGACCAAAAACAAAACGCCGAAAGGACAAAATACATGGCGGGTAAGTAAAAAACCGCCGCATCACCGTCTAAGTTTAAACAACAGGCGCTCTGAGCAAATAAAGTGGTCGGCAAGTTTATCGGGCGCGATTGCTTTAGACACTGTAATCAATCAAATATTTGGCAAAGTCATGAATAAATCTGAACGGGAAGAGTTTGGGATCTCGCGAGTAAACAGCTTGCTATGTTTGAGTGCTCGGTTATGAAATAAACGCATTCTACTTTAAAACGTAATACAGTCAATGAAATTACTCAACGATATGTAGAAATATTTGAACATGGCAATTTGTACTGATTTGTTGTACCATTACGACATTATGAACTTTGCTTCGCTTGTTATTATCATTATGCGAAATGACCTATTACACAAATAGATCTTTTCTACGCGTCATTTTTACAATACAAAAAGCATTCACTATTTTTAATATTTCACTTGCAACCACATAGTTATAACTGAAGTAAAAAGCATATATTCTGAAAATCTATTTCGAGGCTTTAAAATAAAAATCATGGAAACCTAGAACTCGAACTTTCACCGCCTGCGCTAGCGACATGAATAAAAAGCGACCGAGGAAAGCATAGTTGACGGAACTAAAGTTTTCAGCATACGAAATTGTATTAAAGGTGGAAAATTTTCGCGCCGCCGAAAGGTAGCGAAATGCATACAATTTTCTCACTGGAGCCAAAGACAATGCCATATCACATAGTCGTGGAGGCAAAGTGAGAGAGTTTACAAGTACCTACCAGAAACGCAAACATGAACAGGGAAGTAAAGCGAGCTAGATGGTGTCGTAAAATATTGGAACAGTGTATGTTCCACGCGGCTACATACAATATTCTACTTTATAGCCGCGAAACACGTGCAGTTTTGCGAAAACCCACGCAAATGGAGGAAAAGGTAGGATGCTCACTATTACTTACATTTATTCTCTCAGTCGGAATACGGCTGTTCCGTGATATGGTAAGCAAAAGCTAAGCAAACAAATTGGCTGAGATGCAGACGTGAGGCTGATGTATTCTAAGAGATTATACAAGTGAATGCACCTTTGGAACTAGTGAAACGGTTATATACGTTTGTGGTGTATATTTTGCGAGGTTTTAAGATAGATATGATGACATCACACTCGCAAGTGCCACTACGAGATAAAATCCAGTCTATTCACCCTTGTTATCAGCAGGTCATCTTTTTGAGAGTATACCTGCATTCATTTTACGTCTTGGTTGTTGCATAGCGTGGAAATTTTCGCTACGAATAGAAGTACCATATAAGTTTCTTTTATGTTTTAGTATTCGATATGGAGTCTGAAATATAAAGGAGTACATGTTACTTGACTTTTTAAGATTGGAGTCGCAGTTGTTATATAAATTCAAATTATTTGATATGTTTTTAAGGTATGCAACTTCATTTTCTAACAAATAAATAATAATTTAGGTAAATGATTTAGATTATAAAATATAGATATATATATAAATATATATTTATGCTTAAAATATTATAATTTAACAATAAAAGCAAATATAGAAATTTTTGTCATAACGATTAGCATTGATAAAAACACCCACTGACTTTCCACAAAAGAATAAAACGAATAATTAAATTTCTAGTATCTGGATACGATAAAAATATGAAAATTAAAAAAAAAATCTAACCACAAACACTAGAGTAGGTACAAAAACTTATCTACAAGTATATTGACTTAAAAGGCAATTAAGATAAACCCCATGGAGCTGGCAACATTATCCGTAGTCCCCGCGCTGCTTCGATATTAATGGGATAATAGTTGAGGGAGTTTATTTTATAAGGTCTCACTAGGATGTTACGGTAGCAAGATGGATAGGTATCTAATATTGCAGGATAAATGGATGTAATGAATCAATTTGTATTTATTATACTTACAAATTATATATTAGCTTTCAATATACGTTAAGGATTTGTTTTAAATTATTAATATTTGCCATCGTAGCGAAAGCATACTCGTATACCGTATGTAAATGCAAGTGAGTGTGGGTTTGATACTCTTTCTGGTAAGATATAGCGACAGACAGGTTGTGGGTTCGATTCCCACTCCAGGAAATATAAAGTTTATTATTATGTTTAGTAAATACTAAGTATTTTCATTTTCTGGGTTTGGTAATAAGGCAAAGGACGGCCTCGAGTTCCGGCATTCGGCACACAATGCCTCAATTCGGCAGAAAACCGGGAACGGAGTGTCTTAACACTAGGTTCTCAGATTCCCTCTGCCTACCCTGCTATATGCGGGATACAGCGTGAAGTTAAAAAAAAAACATGTAATGTCACGAGTTTTGGTGTAAAATGGAGAAGTGTAACACTAGGTCCTCTTTATCTAGCTTATCTGGCTGATAAATGAATAGTCTATAGTATTGTTATTTCTACTTGAATAAATATTTGCCATTTAGCAACTAAGTGTTAAGTTGTAAAAGCAATATTACTCAGTCTTGTCTACTTTAAAATTAATAAGGTATATTTCTAAAATCATTTTAATATGAATGCCCATTGCCCTATATGTCCATTTTAGATGTTCATTGCACGATATAAATATGTGTACTTATAAAATAACGGATTCTCTCTGGACATATTTATTTTATTAACTGACTTCAAAAAAATAGATTAATTTAGTTAGGATCTGACAAGAAGTTTTTAAGCTATTCGTAATAATGTTACTTTTTAATATATGTTAAATAACATTTCAACTTCGAAGTACATAAAGAAAATCGATTTCATTTAAAATCGGTTTTCTTCGAACTTCGATTGATAATTCAGGCATAGACTTGAATTTCGATTCACAATTATTGCGTTACATAAAACACATGCCGTCTACACGAAAACAGCATATTACATAACAAAATAATACTAAAATAGTTTTCCTTAGACTTGATCCTCATCAAACGTCAAAACACTTCATATAATGCTTACATATTTCAAAGAACTACTATACTATACATTAACCAAAAGAAATTGTCTTACATAAAATATTTATTACCACATTATAAGAGTCGATACAAAAGAAGAAGAAAGCAAGCAGCTCGCTCGAATGACCGTAAAGGTTCAGAAAGTTCCAACGCCATTACAATACTCGGTGAAAGATTAAGCCGAGTTGAGGTATTCAAAGTGGGCGACCCTCTGAATAGCCCATAAAAATGTAGCTCCTCTTTATTGGATATCTGAATATAGGGCCGTGAGCCATCTGTCCTAAAATATTGTTTATGCGTCCCTCCAACTTTTAGCAGTGAGGTTATAAATTTTGCAATTAGACGATGTATTTTTTTATTGAAATATGATTTATTGAATTTGTTTCGTTTCTAGTTAGTGAAAACTTCTTTTAATATATTAAATGAAACTATTTTAACCGGTTTAATCAATAAAGATTAATGTAGTCTGTGGTCACAGGTAGACGCTGCCATACTGTAAAGTGTTCGAAATGTCGGGTTTCCAAAAATGTATTTTCGAATACTAAAATATACGCGATTAATCTGGTTAAAATAGTTTCATTTAATATGTTTTTATACTCTGAAGGATGATAATTATTAAAACCATTGTGGTGTAATGGGAAGGTTTGATTGTAATCACGACTGATACGTTCGATCCCCAAGTGAGGATCATTTGCCCCGCAACGGCAAGATAAAACGTGGCACTGAAATCCGCTACTCAACGATGTCTCAATTTCGAGTGGAAAGTGGAGGACGGAGTGTCTCTATGACTAATCATGCGAGAAAAGTGTCAGTGCTGGTATAACAATAACAAAAGTGATCATATGTAAAGATTTACCAGATTCTAATGTCACCTTAACAAGTTTCACGGTACTTTGAAAAGTAACTACACAAGCGTTAATAGCTGGATGATAAGCTGGATGACCTCACGGTTGACTATATTTTCATTTAAAAATATTTTCATTTCCTCAATCGCTAAAGTATTTTATTGCAAATTAGCTTGTATTACAAATATCGTTACCGGGATTAGTTACTACTTGTTCATTGCGTTTTGCTTCTAGTCAAATGAAATACTGACATGAACAAAACACGTTTGCCTGGGGCGTATGTGCGTAGGCGTAGGTTAAACCTAAAACGTAGGTAAGGGAAAGTGGTAATGATTATGAGTAAACATAAAAATATTTTTTTTTAGCTACACGCTCCTGCATATAGGCAGAGGGAACCTGAGAACCTAGTGTTAAAGCACTCCGTTCTCTTTCAACAATATATGCTTTTTACTTCTTTTCCCTACTTTCCGCCGGATTGAGGCATTGCGTGCTGAGTGGCGGAACTCGACGCCGCGCTTTATCTTGTTACCAAACCTAGGAAATGAAAATACCAAATATTATTTAAAATTTTACAACCTGTCGCGTTTACAGTCGCACGGTTGTTCCTCTACACCACGACAGACGATAGGCATGTAAAAATATGTGATATACTCGTAAATATAAATATATACGTATCTTTATAGATTTTTTGTATTCCGACGCCATCGTGACGTGGGGACAGCGTCTGACTGCAAACATGTTGTTTGATCCAGTCGGGTGAATTATATTAAAAAACAATTTTTTTTTTATTATTTACATTTCTCTCTGTTTTGAAAAATCATTTTTTTTTATGGATAACTGGCAAACGAGCTGAAGGACCACCTGATGGTAAGTGGTTACCTTTGACCATGGACATCTACAGCAAAGTCTCGAATTGAGGTGAAAAACGGAGTACGGAGTGTCTTGACTCTAGATTCTATCTGCCTACTCTGCTACGTGACAAAATTTGTGTAACTACAAATTAAATATAATAAACTCCATTTCGTCGTTTTTGTCAAATATGGGATAAATATAAAATAGAATATCGACCCAGCTTGAAATTTTACAGCTTTATGGCAAAGAAATTCATCAGTTGGGTCATTAATTAATGACACTTTTAATTAAAAGGCAACCAACTGAATTAACTGGAAGATGCATGTCACTAGTTTCTGAACGTAAAACCACATATACTTTTCCATCCGCAATTTTTTGGTAAAAAGAGATTGATTATATACATATCTGAATAAAACATATTAAATACATAACCATTATATGATTTCTAAAACTCTCACATAAAAACATACACAACATATATACAGTTACATACATTTGATTTGCACGCTACATTATATATTTCAAATTATACCTAACTAGTTCCTTTGCCGTCTGTCTCAGTAAATTATGCTGACACATTCTACGAAGCTATCTGAAAGAAATCGCTCTTTGGAGATAATATCTCCATTCTTTGTGTAATAAGGAGAACTTTTTATTGTTTTTGCCTGAAATTCAACATGAACTAGGGCATGAAATTTTCAGTCTTGCGTTTTATTAAAAATTGCTGATGCAAATATTTCACTTAAATATTATTATTACTGCGTCATTCGAAGTGGAAATTTAAAATCATCTCATGTTTCATAAAAACGTCATCTTGTCAAATGAAACAAGTAGAGTTTTTTCGCTACTAAAGTTCGACACTCGTCAAACTTTGTATTAACAAAGATCAAGGCACGCGGCGTTTCCGATAAAACTTTGCTGTCTCCGCAAAATTCACTCAGATATTTGCTCGCAAATGATAAATTAACGGAGTTGTAAGATTCAATAGACTTCATTATCTTCCGTCTTCATTATATACTCTTGAATATTGTACGGCGTAAACTTTAAAATGTTATGAGCTTTTCTCATAGCTTGTTATTGTTAGGTATGAGTATATATTTCTGACTTTGATTAAACGATTACGAGCCAGCGTGGCGTAGTTAAGACTTAAGAATTTGTATCCTACTCGAACGAAAACTAGACAAAGTACAGCGTTGAGATCCGTTATTCGTCACGAAATTTAATTATTTCGAATTAAATAGTGATATAATCTTCCAACAGCTTATACTATACACCTATCCTACAAATTATCAAAGATTTTTAAATATATTCGTCACTGCGTTGACTAACTCGAAACAAGAACAATTCACGTTATGAAAACATATGTAACCTCCATGTGTATATATGTATGTATGTATGTATGTATTATACAGCAATAAAAGTTTGTAGCAATTTGGCATTTCACAAATAAACTTATTAAATAAAATGAAATACGCGACCGATAGCTCAGAGACGGCGAAGTTGGCGAAACAATAACAGCGCTCATATATTACGCGATATCGAAGAGTACTCGTACACGTCACGTTCAAAACGTATGCGTGCATTTGTTGGACACTTGAAAATTCTATATTTATTTGTAACAATTTCAAATTTACCTAAAATATGTGTGTTTAAAATCTCTTTTGCTCGTCTGTGTTGCCAGACTTACATGCTTTTGAATACTTGTTTAAGTTTCAAGAGGAATATGGTTTGAGATCCATGTTTATACACAGTGACATATACATTACTAAAGACAACCCGTTGTTAACGCGTCAACGGGGACACTAGTACAATAATTTCATTATGTATGTATTAGTAGAATATACACAACTTATAGTCTCAACATATTTCTTTAGAAAGTCCAGAGCATGTTTTATAATTGTTTCACATTTCGCAGTGCATGCCGAGTAGACCCGTCGCATATTATCAAGCCAGCACAGGAAAACTTATTATAAATTTAAATATTCTGTAACGTTGTCTATATATAAATGCGTGAAGCAAAAACTTTGGACCCCTTTTTACGATAATTAAGCGGACGGAGGAGCATGAAACTTGGCACACTTATAGTTTATATAGAGAAGCAGTGCAGAATGCTAACATTTTTTTAAATAATGCACAAAAACTATATTAAATTATCAAGATAAATGTTACACACACTACCATGGCTTGACATCCATGTTTATATAAAGTGACATATACATTACTAAAGATAACGCGTTGTTAACGCGTCAACGGGGACACTAGCATGGTTAAAAGCCTGAAAAGAAAAAGATGAGTAATTTTTAAAATATAAAATTTCTAACTTCCAACGATCATCAATTTTAGCAAATATATAACAAAACTTTAATATTACAATAAATATTTGATTTGAAACAATAGGGAGCGTTTCCCAAATAAACTTATTAAATAAAATGAAATACACGACCGATAGCTCAGGGACGGAAAAGTTAGCGAAACAATAACAGCGCTCATATTTCACACGTTATCGAAAAGAACTCCGATCCGGGACATACGAGTACGCCAGACTGTATGCGCGTAATGGAGGACGTTTTAAAGAATTTGTTTATATTTACTATATTACAAAGATTTTAACAAAAATCAAACGTGCGACTGTAAATGGGTTACCGGCTACAGGTTGTGGGTTCTTAGTATTTTTATTTCCTGGGTTTGGTAACAAGGCAAAGCGCGGCGTTGAGTTGCGCCAGTCAGCACGCAATACCTCAATTCGGCGGAAAGTGGGGAATGGAGTGTCTTAACACTAGGTTCTCAGGTTCCCTCTGACTACCCTGGTATTTGCGGGATACAGCGTGAAGCTAAAAAAAAATTAAAATGAATCCTTGAAAATGATCCAACTTGGAGTTTTGCAGATATTAAAAATAAAATATTATACCTTGAGAACATGATTGTGATAGAATATGGTTGTAGTATTGTAATTTAAGCCATTTTTAAGAAGCCGATTTTAAGAAGGATTAACAAGTTTTTTAAGAAGAATTGTGTTCTACAAGTTAAGCCCTCCTATTCGATATATATTGGGTAAGTTGTACATAACCCGCCATTTGGTTGCGACGGCCATTTTGGATTAACAAAAATACTCATTATATATAATTGCATTGTCATCAGAACTAAAAGTATATTTCAAATTTCAGGTGAATTTGTATTTAATGCGAAATAAAGGTGTAGAAAATCTAATCTTTAAGTATGAAATATGGAATTTAGAATATAATTCATTTTCCAATTTTCAATAACAATTAGTGACAAATAGAAACGGTCATAAAGTACACACGAACGAGGATGAAGGCGGTCCACGTGACAAGTTGCTAGTTCGTATATAGATACATGTAAGATATAATAATAAATTTTCTAAAGAAAAAATAATATACCTATGATATTAATAGTATAACAGTATATCTACGTTATTTATTTCTAACGCCTGTCGTGGCGCAGAGGCACAAACGTGCGACTGTAAACGCGACAGGTTGTGGGTTCGATTCCCACTCCAGGAAATGTTGGTATTTTCATTTCCTGGGTTTGGTAACAAGCAATGCCTCAATTCGGAGGAAATAGGGGATCGGAATTGTTGTAAGAGAACGGAGTGTCTTAACACTAGGTTCTCAGGTTCCCTCTGCCTACCCTGCCATATGCGGGATAAAGCGTGAAGTTAAAAAAAAAAAATTTCTACGGTTTTACCAATACAAACTTATATGTAGAGAGGATATCGAACTCAAATTGAAATCTGATTAAAAAAACCATTTACACAACACGTCCTTTTCCCCATAAATCAAAATACGAACGTGAATTTCAATAAAAAAAAATATTAAAAGGAAAGTTCAATATTGAGGAAAATACTTTAACATCACGTCAGCGTTAACACACCATTACCTGGACCTAAAAGTTGCTAAAAACCCGCTGAGAACGCAAGCAATGCTGAATACTACGACCTCCGACATTTGGGCTCCCACAGGACAGTCATATTTCCGATATTCAATAAAGTGAACTAACACGTTTAGCTGTCGGGGCTCGGGTCGGACCTTTCACGTAGAAATCCCAAGCGCTATATATACGAGTACTTTGGATAACCTCACTACGATGATGCGAAATCAGAAAGTCGTGTGATATTTAAATGAGAATGCTTACAAAATATCCTTTTCGTACAATATGTAGCAAAAATATGATGTTGTAATAAAAGTCTGTCTGTCTGTTGTGATTTAAATAAGATTTGATGGCACGATTTTAATGAAATGTGATAGAGAATATATAGTATGCTAATTAGAAAAAGTTTGTTGGAAACGACAGTGAATTTATTTATTAAATTGGTTTAAATAGAAATTATTGAAAGTACAGTTACATGTAGTATCAAGCAATCGAACGGCAAGCTTCATAGCTTCACGCTGTATCCCGCATATAGCAAGGTAGGTAGGGAACCTAGTGTATAGACACTCCTTTCCCCACTTTCCGCCGAACTGAGGCATTGCGGGCTGAGTGGCCGAACTCAACGCCGCGCTTTGCCTTATTACCAAACTTAGAAAATGAAAAATTCCATTTCCTGGAGTGGGAATCCAAGACACAAAAAACATTGAAAGATAGACAGATACAGGAGAATACATTATGGCTTACAAAAATAATGTTATTCTATTTAAATCAATAAAGATTACGCAGAGATTGGTTTTTTAAATTTATTACGAAAAACATTGCAATTAATTAAAGAAGGATTTTAAAAAACTTTATTGCCTGTTTAACCAATGCGGGGCAGTTGGGACACGACTGAGTGAGCTCGATAGTTATGGATTTTAATCCCAGTGGAGGGAGTATACTCGTATTTATAATGTTGACTTCCTGATATGGGTGAATAAAGTGAAGCACTTTACCTTACGTTCCGTTTCCGTGAGTACTATATATTTAAATAGATGAAAAGTAGAAAATAATATGTCGTAACTTAAGGCCTCAGTCTTACTGTTTTGTTTTATGTATAATGGATAGCAAACGAGCAGAAGGACCACCTGATGGTAATCCATGGACAATAATGGTAAATAATGACAATAATGGATAATAATGGTAGCCCATGGACATCCACAACACTAGAGATGTTGTAGATGCGTTGCTGACCTAGAGGATACAGATGGAAGGGGGGAACAATGTAGTAGTCCGCCATCGGAACCACTACATTTTGGGGAAAGGGTGGGTGATAAAGGGGAAAACCTGGGGAAAACCTGTAGGGAATAAACGCCTATTTAGGCTTTTTTCAACACTTAATTTAGCTGATGATATTAAAAGACATGGACATGTTTAATATACATTTCTTCATATATAATAACTGGCCAGTACTAACACTAAACTAACTAAACCACAGAATAACCTGTTTAGTACATAGATATTACAATCTTTATTTCTAAGCCACGAAAGTAATTTTCACCTTTTTCATTCCTTATAAATATTTCAACAAATAAATATATTAATTGTATTTAAAAAAATATATATTTTTAGAACATTACAAACGACTTCCGCTTGAAACGTGAATAACATTCTTTCATAATTCGCATATCTTCGTAGCGGGAAGCGTAAGAAAATGCAAGCGGGCTACCTTTTGTTTTTATTTAGCGTGTTTTATTTTATAACTCTGGGTAAAGGAAAAATTTTACAGACAGTAAAAATATAAAGGTTACAGCAGATTTCGCATTTCGCCGTAGCTCTTTTTTCGGCATACTGTTGCGCACGTTGTGTTCCACGTAGGGTCATATTGAGATGGTATTTTTGTGGACAGAGAATAATGTAAACATTTACTCGACTACTCGATGTTCGCTTTGTTTTGCTAAAAGGAAGAAATGGCGAAAAATAATCCTCTGAATGGGAATTGAACCCACGAAAAATTAACAAAGGTTTTGTATACCGTATACCTATACGGTATATAGTTACAGGATAACCTTATATGATACAAAACCTATTTGATTTAATATTAAGAAAATCAGTTCATTTATTTACTTTCGAACAGATTTTTTTGTTCTCAAAATGTATTTATTATATTTGCACAAATTCAGTACAAAATAAAGTATTAATATTATTCTTAGAAATCCAAATTAATATCATGATATGACATATTAACAACATGTCCAAACGATATTCATTCTTACAACTACCTCTTTCACTTTGACTATAAGTAATGTTATATATCATGCAATAATACTGTTGTTAAGTTTTTTTACCAAGGGAATTAGGAATCGATTAACGAATACGGTTATGTTGCTGCCTAAATAGTATAAAATCAACAAATTTCTTTAATATGGGATAGTGAAAAATAGGAATAAAATTTGAAGTACGTAATCAAAAGTAAATTTTATTACATCATGGAACCTTCATATTTCTTTTTCAAAATCATGCTTTACCCCACATAGCAAGATAAGGATAGAAAACTTAGCATCAAAACATACCGTTCTCCGCTTAATGCCTGAATGTGAGACATTGCATGTTGAGTGGCGAAACTTAACACCGCGTTTTATCTTGCCAAAGAAGTAAAATGTAATTTTTTTAACCTCACGCTGTATCCTGCATATAGCAGGGTAGGCAGAGGGAACCTGAGAACCTAGTGTTAAGACACTCCATTCTATTTCAACAATTCCATTCCCCACTTTCCGCCGTATTGAGGCATTGCGTGTTGAGTGGCGGAACGCCGCCTACGCCTGTTGTGGCGCAGAGGCACAAGCGTGCGACTGTAAACGCGACAGGTTGTGGGTTCGATTCCCACTCCAGGAAATGTAAAATTTAGTATTTTCATTTCTTGGGTTTGGTAACAAGGCAAAAATGAAAATAATTTATAAATAATCATTCGAGTAGGAAATGAACTCACAACCATCATGAGTATAGTCAAACGGTGACTGCGCCACGATAACACTTTTACAAATATTGTATTAAATAAAAAAAAATATTACATTATTTTCTTCATACAAATTAATAATAAATTTAATTATTAACTGATGAACGCCTAATTTTTATTAATAAGTACCTACAGTTATTATAAAGCTGTTATTTAATTAAGTCTTCAGCAACAACCTTTATGTATCGAAGTAACCATTTCCTCTCATAAATTAATTTCGTTCATGTTTGCATTTTCTAATTAACTGTACAGAACCTTTCAATGTGACAGGCGGTCTTTATACACGAAAATATATTTTGCTTTAATTAAGATATTATATTTGTGACACAAACTCGAAGAATATTATGAAAAATATATAAATATATGTATGTATATACGTATTTGTAACGCCTGTCGTGGCGCAGAGGCACAAGCGTGCGACTGTTAACGTGACAGGTTGTGGGTTCGATTCCCACTCCAGAAAATGGATTTTTTTTATTTTCTGGGTTTGATAACAAGGCAAAGCGTGGCGTTGATTTCCGCCACTCAGCACGCAATCCCTCAATTCGGCGGAAAGTGGGGAACGGAGTGTCTTAACACTAGGTTCCCTCTGTCTACCCTGCTATATGCGGGATACAGCGTGAAGCTATGTATGTATGTAAATATATGTACATATATATGTATGTGAGGCAATCTTGGCGTAGTAGGACAATGTCTGACTATATATATATTGGTTGTGAATTCGATTCCCATTCGAGGAAATCATAATAATATTAAATTATTTTTCATTTCTTGGCTCTGGTAAGACTAACGCAATGTTAACTTCTACCAATCAGTACGCAATGGCTGGAATTCAGAAAGTTGAGAAGGCATTGTCTTAACACTAGCTTCCTCCCTAACCTGCTATCCGAGACGTACACGTGAAGCTGAAAAAATATTTATATAACATAAATATATGTAAATATGACGTTTTCATGAACATTTCTTATTTAATTTTTATGTATTAATATTATATTTTTTGCTTAGTAAGCCTATATATATATAAATCTTTTCCTGTTTTATGTATACAAATATTCTAATAAAAATAAAATCACAGAGACATTTAAGCGTGGCTTACATTTTTTTATATTACATTACACTTATCACTGTATGTTTCTATTATTTAAACTTACTTGAAAAAGCTCTTCTGAAAGCTCTTACCATAACACTATTTTACATTTAATTAGACTCTAAAGGACAACTTATTACAAGGTAGCTAACAATGTTGTCAAATTTCAAGTATTGCTATTCATATAGTAAGTAAATAACTGTAATCATAATACAATTAAAAGTAGTTTTAGATTCACATTTCGCCCATTTTTCAGTCATTTCCATACATGTGTGCGAGGTGCGGAACTCAACGCCACGTAAATCAGAATAAAGAAATTTAAATAATTTTATTCGACGCCTGTCGTGGCGTAAGGGCACAAGCGTGCGACTGTAAGCGCGACAGGTTGTGGGTTCGATTTCCACTCCAGGAAATTACTCTGCTATATGCGGGATACAGCGTAAAGCTAAAAAAAGAACATATATTTAACTTTTTATGGTAATAATTACCTCTACTGGGCATCGAACCCACAGTTCTCTACGGCTACCTCTATTATATGCTGTAAGTAATTAGTTTATTTCGGACTAACAACATATATCTAGATTTTATTGTCCTATTTCACATCCTATTTACTACATAGTCTATTGCAAACTGGAACTAGTCTCTTGGTACTACGTTAATCACAATTACTCGTCTTCATTGACCTCGTCTAGTTACTCATGACTGTTAAACAGTATAGCGGGTTCGGTTCCCGTTGGTGAATATTTATATAATAACCATCATTCATATTCATTACTTCGTATGTTTTTAAAGATATACCAATGTTATTTATTAAATAAAGAAGTAGATAAAAAGTGCAATATTTTCAAATTCGATTTTCATTCAAAGTATTTATATTGAATTAAAAATATGTTAGTAACGTTGCTGTGTTTACGTTATCTAACACGTAATGTCCTTAAAATAAGAAAAAAATACAGAAAGGACTGATATACATATCGCTAGATTCCTTAATAATGCGCGGAGTGTCTAAAAATTTTACATTTATATTTGGATATTTATCTAGTAATTTTAATTCACCCAAAATCACAAGTGGTTAAGATAAGTAGCATGAATAACAAGTATGTTTTTTTTTTGGATAACGGATGGTAAACGAGCAGAAGGACCCTCGAAGTGGTTACCCTCGCCCATGAACATCTACAACACCAGAGATGTTGTAGATGCGTTGTCGACCTAGAGGTTGCAGATGGAAGGGGAGGACAATGTAGTAGTCCGTTATTGGAACCACCACATTTTGGGGAAAGGATGTATGGGAAAGGGGAAAACTTGGCTTACATGCCATCGAACCGGAACACATCATAAGATATTTGGCGGTCAGTCTTTGACATGATAGTGGTCACGAGCCAGACGGAGGATGAACCTCCTACCACCAAACTACTGGGATACCCGCCTCTTACGGGACGCCCTAGCGGCGGAGGGGAATTGTATTCTATTCCCGTCCCCTCACAGGAAAAATGTTCTACGGCTACGGTACGGTAACATAAGAAAAATAACTAAATATGTAAGTAATTTCATAGAAAATCTAATAAACGGTTGGACCACATCCCCGTAGTGATCAGAGAGAACCATAAAAATAATTATTTTTATCTCAAATTGTAATCTCTACTATCCAAAAATCAATCATACAAAAAATTGTTAAGTGTATTATAATCGCTTTTATTTTATGCAGGTAAAGTGAGGGACAGACTGCTATTACCATTATTTTATTTTGAATAATTGAATAGGCTTAATGGACGTCACTTAACAAGCATAGTTTAGGTGCTTTGTGCTGTTGTTCTTATAAAATTTTAGTAATATGAAACCTTTATGGCACAGTGGGACAGTTTTTAAATTCAACGGCTGTAGATTCGATTTCCACTAAAGAAATTGTTTTATTTAATATAGTTTTTATTTCCCTTCTCTGGTAAGACGAAATGCGACGTTAAATTCTGCCTCTTGAATATACAATTTCTATCTAAATTTAAGGCGGAATTTCGAGAACGGAATGAATTGACACTAGGTTATCTCTTTTTACCCTGTTATGTGGGATGAAGCGTAAAGCTGTAAAATAATTAAATAATAAGACTTTCATTTTCAAAAATATTCTTTTTTTTTTTTTCGGAAAATATATAAAAGAACCGTGGACGTTTCATTTTGAGGTATATGATGAAAATGATTTTATATGCCCCTTAACTTACCAACATTGATGAAATTATAGATATAATCATTTTAGAATTAACAATAATAAGTAAAATATATATGTAAAATTCTTGTAAAATAAAATAACTACTAAAACTACTGGTTCCTAGTGACCTAGTTTATTCCACTACAATCATCGACCCAGCTCTACTGTGCTCTGTGGCGTGATTTTACATTCCCTCTGATGTCCTCCACGCTTAAGGAGCAAATTTCGTAGCCACTATTGGGGAAGTAGTTATTTAATGAATGTAATATCGTGATTGGATCGATTAATGTAGTATTTTAGGGAACTAATCGTATATATTATATTTTAAGTAGAGCATAACATTTGTTGATTTTTGTCATTGTCACTGTTTTGAGTTTTTACTTTATAATGAATATTTTTATATTATTAGAAGACACGAACGCCAAAGATAACATTTACTAGGAAAACCTCAAGGTTAATAAAAGGTTTATACCTTTTTATCGTTTAGTATTTTGCTCGGTTATTGAAAAAGATCGCAAATCAATTATAGATGTATTAAATATTTTATTTAAACTATCCTGGCGCAGTTAGAATGTGCCTTACTAACGTGTTTATAATTCACTTAAAATCTCATTCATCCATCCACACTAAGTTTCGCATTTGTTATATTAGTGGCGTTTCTCTTAGTACATATTGCTGCTCCAGAGCAACAATGACATTGTTCAGGAGGCGTAAAAAAACTAAAATGTATTGTCTTTACAATTAAATAAATTCTTTTTTTTTTTACTTCACGCTGTAATCCGCATTAGCAGTGTAGGCAGAGGGCACAAGAGAACCTAGTGTTAAGACACTCCATTCTCTTTCAACAATAAATAAATAAATAAATAATAATATATTATTAATAAATTTATTTATCAAATAAATTCTTGAATGCGAATTACTTTGGCATTGAACCCCATACATGTAATATATAGAGAGAGTATATATTACAAGGAATTAGAGGATATCAAAAATTTTATTTCATTTTTACTATGCACTTATGTCCATTTCGCAAAATTCAGTTACGTCATTGTTGTTCCAGAGCAGCGATATGTAAGGGTAAGTTTTTCATTTAGAATGTTCTAATGATTAAAATAACTTTACAATATTCAAAATACACAACACTTTATAATAACAAGTATTGCAATGAATGACTTCCGTTTTATTTACATTTTATACCCAAACAAGTTCAACGTCGCGTCGTTCAAGTGCCAAAATTTGATAAACTTCCAAACGATATCTATAACCATTGTAGGCCTTGAGTGGTTCTTTATTTAAATGACGCTATAAAGAAATATCGCCCCCGTAATATCGGAACATCTGTCGCCGAAAAGAAGGGAACTTTCGACGCGACAGTTTATGAGACCGCCGCACTTTCCGATATTTAGTATGAAAATGTTTTTTGATGCCATCCCCCACTAGGTTACGCCCGTTTCTTTTTTATTATAATGTTCAGTAAATTTATTTTGCTATTTTTTTAAGGTATTGACTTCCATCATAGGTTTTTGTTGAACATTGTAAAGTAAATATGTGTAATGTTTGATAGCGTCTCCTTGTAATTAAATTTGATATGATATTATTTGAAATAGCTATAATTAAAATAGTATAGCCATAATAAAATATTAAATATCAATGTATCAATGTATACATGTAACACATATTTCAAAAACAGTCAAATGCTGAACTTATGATCAGTACTGTGGAACGGAGTGTCTTAACACTAGATTCCCTCTGCCTACCCTGCTATGTGCGAGATATAGCGTGAAGCTATGTATATATGTATGTATTATGTATTCATTGATATATGATAAAATTATTACAGATTGATTATAACTTATATTGCCAAATATATCGTCTAAAAAGACAAAAAAATACATTTCTTTGGTAATAATTAGATAGATACAAATAGTGAACATTCCTTAAAAAAATGTTTTGTTACATGCGATGATATTACAACGTAATATGGGAAAGAAGTCTAGTATCTTAAAAGTTTTAACAAAATCTAGAAGCAAAACAATCCAAATATTCCACTTTAAAAATCTAACATTAATTTTAACTTAATTTCACCAAAAACAGAGGTATATCATGTAAATCAGCTTACAGAAATTCAATCCATGTAGCATCCATGGGTTTAGAATACGCTGTATATATTAAACGTTGACCTCCGTTCGTGATTCAGGGCGGACTGTGGAGCCGAATTATTAATGAAGTGCAAGTTCTACTACCAACCACACAGACATATGTGAAGTCCTAGTGTGTGGCGCAAACTTGCGTTATAAACGCTTAAGCGATACTTGTAATATAATATTTTTCATTACCCTTTATGTTGTGTATATATATATTGAAATATTTATTTTGTTATAGGTGAATATCGTTGCGGAACGTAACGGAACGGAATATCGTTGTAACGGAATTGTTGAAAGAGAATGGAGTGTTTTTACACTAGATTCTCTGGTTCCCTCTGCCTACCCTGCTATATGCGGGTTACAGCGTGAAGTGAATATCGTTGCTTTATTACTGTAGATATCTCTTTTTACCGATCAATCTTCAAACAACGTAACATTGGCGAAATGATTTGTGGTCTACTGTCACGCTCGAAGCGCCATAATTAAATAACTGAACTGAAATACTTGCAACATGGTCGTATATGTATATGTGTTATTTTATCTTATTTCCTAAGCTTAAGTAATATGAATATTTAGAGAAAATTGACAAAAGGTATAGTCCACGTGTCCGTAGTGATCAAAATAAAAATTATAAAAAAACTTGATAGTATACAAGTTAGTTTTGGCCCACAGTTTTGTTGGTTTAAGAAATGAAAAATATAAATAGAATTGTTGTATTAACACTATAAGCTACATGTATACCAAATTTTAATTTAAAAAAATATTATCAAAATATATCGTTTATGATAAATTAATCAATTTTTTTTTAACTTCACGCTGTAACCCGCATATAGCAGGGTAGGCAGAGGGAACCAGAGAACCTAGTGTTAAGACACTCCATTCTCTTTCAACAATTCCGTTCCCCACTTTCCGCCGAATTGAGGCATTGCGTGTTGAGTGGCGGAACTCAACGCCGCGCTTTGCTTTGTTACCAAACCCAAGAATCAAATTATTAAAAATAAAAACTGACTTACGTATCATTTAGGCTTAGTTAGCATTTCGGAATATTAGCATGAAAAAGAAATAGTAAGCATTAAACGTGTGAAGTGTCTAATTATACAAAAATAAACAAAGTTAAATAATATACATAAAGTTTTACACTTGCACAAACAAATGTTGAACTCAGCATATTAAACCAAACAGAAAAAAAAACATTTTTATATTAAATTATGTAACAAAAAAAGTACATTCTTAATTTCCATAGATTTTTTTTATACAAAAATCATAAAAACCTTACATTTCTATGAATATTTTCCCATATCCATACCCAAATTCCTGACTAAACAGAACAAACTAGTCAAATAACTAACACTAAAATATAGAGCCATGTATCAACACTACTTTGCATTTTCTAGTTTCCATTACAAAAAATAAGCGTTCTGCCCATATGTTTGCGAAGCTCTTAATACAGAAAGTTTCGCCAATATGGTCGGCAAGCCATGTGCGGCGCCTAATAAAAGATAAAAGCAACTGTAACTCGTTTCTAAGTTGGGCTCTAGTTAAGCCGTGTTATTAATTTTATCTCACCTTTTCCTTTTATTTATGACGTTGTTATTAAATTGTTTCGTGTTAAGGTCATGATGATATAAGTTTTATTAATACTATTTGTATCTGTCATGCTGTTTTGTGAACTAGTTAGTGACTGCGGCTTTACTCTGTTCTGTATATGTATATGTATATGTGAGAGATTGTTAATGGACACTAGTATTTAAGGCTATAAGAGAAATGCCGTTTGCTTACTTTAAATTGACTCCCTTAAAGATGAAAGGATAAGGAGGAAGGAAGAGAGAAATGTCTATAATTATTTTATAAACTGTCAAAGAAAAGAAAAAACGTGCAAAAAAGCAATTTATACACCTAATGTTAGAAGCGCTTCTATAAAAAACTTCATAAAAATATATAATTATTTACGATTATAATCTTAAATGAAATGTGATTTTTATTATATATCCTTTCAACAAACTAATGACAGCAAAAGGAAATAAGAAATAAAACCGTTTCCCCCTGAATAGTCTGAAAGCGCATCGACTAAACGTTTATTCGTCTCATTGGTTTAAAAAGCGATGTTGCATAAATCGAACGGTTTTATAAGAAAATACGATCGATGAGCAAATTCAGGGTAGTTCAGATGAGTCTTTTGTGTGTGCGAGAAAACGTGTCCACTTCAAAAAACCTTCACAATAAAGGCAGACAACAATAAAAATGTTCATAATGTCCTAGCTCCTTTGACGATGTAGACGATTGAGTTCAGAAAATACAAAACAAGCTTTGGTCAATTATTGATAATATGGGCTATTGAGTTTTGAATAGAAAGTGATCTATGCGTTAGCGTCAGCTCATTTGTATACTATTCAGTCCACTACGTATAGAGGAGTAACATACGTAAAATGTCCACTGTATTATGAGTACCAGTGTGTTCGTTAAGTGTACGCGTTAACAACGCGTTGGCTTTTAAGCCGTCCAAAGTTTTTGCTTCACGTATTTATATATAGATAAAGTATTTAAAAATATATATTATAGGCATATAATAATGATTACAAAGTGTTACTAAATATTTAAGATAGCAAACATATTATTTAAAAACTAAAAACGACGTCTAGGAAATATAGTATTCGTTGTTAAATGATTTATTTTTTTAGGATTATTTCAAAAGGCTGACATTCTGTTTTATATGAAATTATCGTATCTAGAAACATCTTTCTAGAGATAAATATGTTATTTTGTAAATAGAATAGAATCTATATAGTACGTGTATTAATTCTTGGAGAATCCAAGAATTCGATTTAAATAAATGTTTTTTAAAAGTAACAAAACTTACAATAATCGTAGTATGGAGAGGCCATCATGGCGCAATGAGTGACCATCTGACTGTAAATACGAATGGCTGTCGGTTCCATACCCACTCGGGGAAAATATTAAAATTATTTTTATTTTCCTGTTCAGGGTACAAGGCTGTTCAGGATAAGGCAAAGCGCAGCGTTAAGATCCGTCACTTCACACATAATGTCCGGTATTGCAGTGAAAAGTGTAGAACGAGTGTCTTGAAACTAGATTCTCATTGAACCTGCTATGCGAGATAAAGCGTGAAAGCTACATTATATAATTTAAGCTTAGTATAACAACCTGCTTACAAGCTATCACCCATTGAGTTTCACCTTCCCAACTCTTATGTGCGTAATTTATTATTATTTTAAACGATAAAATGTCATTTTGTAAATTGGACTGCCCCTATCGTATGAAACTGCCCCGGAGGATGGACACTGAGATGATCCGACTTAGCTGCTTTCACGGAAAGAAAAATTACTGTAGTGTCAAATAGAAGTGTGCACACTGTGATACCGACACGTATTTATGTGGGGATTTATCTTTTATGACTTAGGTATAATGTGCGAAATGTTAAATCATATTATATATATAATATGATTTAATATATATATATAGTAGTTTTGCTTTAAATAAATCAGCGACTCGTATTTAGTAATTAGTTCTGTCATTTATGATAATATCGATATAAAGATATTATTTTTACTAATAAGAAGGCAAAGCGCGGCGTTGAGTTCCGCCACTCAGCACGCAATGCCTCCATTCGGTGGAAAGTGGGGAACGGAGTGTCTTAATAAAAGGTTCCCTCTGCCTACCCTGCTATATGCGGGATACAGCGAGAAGCAATATTTTTACTTATCTTTCGGAAAATGCAGAAACATGTACTAAACAGGTCTAAATCCAGAGGCTATATCCGTACCAGACATATGTATACACATGTGTACTTTTCAGGGCAAGTACTTTTAGTTTCATCTGTAAAACTCTTTTATATGTTATTTAAAGAAGATTTTACCTGAAAGTGCTTGATTTACTCAATGTTTTTATTTTTATATTTATTCATTTATAAATAGAATAAAATGACATATTATTATTTAAAATATTATCGACTTATCAGCCTATTCGCACTTGGTACGGATATATGTTTCGGAATGCTGTAGTTAGTACGTTACTCTTTTATATAAATGAGCTATATATTTAACGCCTGTCGTGGCGCAGAGGCACAAGCGTGCGACTGTAAACGCGACAGGTTGTGGATTCGATTCCCACTCCAGGAAATGGAATTTTTCATTTCCTCGGTTTAGTAAAACGGCAAAGCGCGGCGTTGAGTTCCGCCACTCAGCACGCAATGCCTCAATTGGGCGGAAAGTGGGGAACGGAGTGTCTTAACACTAGGTTCCCTCTGCCTACAATGCTATATGCAGGATACAGCGTGAAGCTATGTATGTATGAACTATATATTTAATTTTACAAAATAAATGAAATATCTATAAAGTTCCTTAATAAAATAATACAGAAATTTTCCTTCCAGGTATACCAGTGTGAACACACAATCGTATCCCTCCGTTATCAGTGCCGGGACAATCGCGGCCATTCTTAAGTGGCTATTGAATCTCCGACCTTTCTGGATTAGTGAGTGGGATACTTCGGGACCGTTGTGTTTCCTACACAGTTTTCCGGGTGTTAGACCCTGAGCACGTTGTTTGTATGTCGATATATATGTATTTCGATTGTATTGTAAGATTTTACATTCTTTGATGATGTTTGCCATGAACTTACTAAAAGTACCTACTTATTATATTTATAAGTAAATTCATATATCATTTACAAATCATATGTGGATACCATATTCTCTAAACAATTGCATACATATAATGAAATTAATAAAAATATGGTGAAGTAGTTTTGTTATGAATTTTTTTTTTAGCTTCAAGCTTATTTACCAGCAGAGTAGTCAAAGAGACTACTAGTTTTCGGGATATTTTGGTGTTAGATGACGTAACTTAACGTTGCCAGAGCGAGGATATGGAAATAATTCAAATATCTCACAAGAATCACGTTTACAATTAAATACTTCCCACAAATTCAATGCCTCAATTCGGCGGAAAGTGGAGAACGGAGTGTCTTAACACTAGATTCCCTCTGCCTACCCTGCTATATGCGGGATACAGCGTGAAGCTATGTATGTATGTACCTCCTACAAAAAAACAGTGCGCCACTCTTAAATTGGAGTGAGAAATACAAAAAGTGCCAAAAGTGACACTACGTTAAGCTGTAAAGAAATAAAAATGAACACAAAGAAAGAGTACAAATAAAGGAAGGCATAAAATGGCATAATAGCCTGTTTACATATTATTAATTATTCACTATTAATTTTGAGTTTAAGTCATGTAAAATATTTTTTTTTAGCTTCACGCTGTATCCCGTATACAACAGGATAGGCAGAGGGAACCTGAAAACCTAGTGTTAAGACAATCCATTCCCCACTTTCTGCCGAACTGAGCCGTTGTGTGCTAAGTGGTAAACTCAACGCCACGCTTTGCCTTGTTAAAAAACCCAGGAAATTAAAATACTAAACTTTTACATTTCCTGGAGTGCGAATCGAACCCACAACCTGTCGCATTTACAGTCACACGCTTGTGCCTCTGCACCACGACAGATATAAAATATCTTCAAACATATACATTTCCTCAGAGAAAACTAACTCACGTGACCACTCAGACGCTCAGAAAAGTGTTGTTATCATGTAATAATTTGTTTTAATAGCCAGAGCTCAATTAAAAGTTGTTATTGAAGCTTGTTGCAAAGTATCTCAGTTCCCTGTTCAATCGGTTTAGCTGTGACCGTGTAAGTTAATCCAGCATAGTACTTGCATGGTACGCTTTGTTTGAAATATTTGCTTGTAAACGGCATTCGACTAAATGAAATGGAATTCTCGCTTACTACTAGTTTCAGATTTTCAAAACATTTCAAACTTTTGCTATAAATTGTAGTTGTAGTGCAAATATTTCAGGAGAATTGTCCTTCTTTCATTTTATGAAAATATGTTGATTTTCTTTGTGAAAGGACATTAAATTTATGTTTCCATAACTATAGATAACTAAGTGACAAAAAATAAAAACATATGTCCTTGTTCACTTTTTTTCTACATTTTGGAGGATAGATTGAGTTAATACGAAAAAACAATCTCTATTGGGAGTTTAAAAAATTCATATAAATAAAGTTAAATAATGACTATTATAGTGTAGAACTGTATTATAGTCATTAACCCCCTCCTCCACAAAATTAATCAACAATTCTAAGTCAACATAAAAGAACATTACAGTAATTATTATATAAATATATATTATTAATTATTAATAATACCGATATCACTCTGTTCTGCTTTGCTTTTTGCCCTTTTAGTGTCAACATCCTTACCAAGGTATTTAATTTACATAGTAAAAAAGTAATAAAACCTAATTGAATTTGAACTTATAACCAATTAACAGTTAAAAAAAAAAAAGTGAGCCTTCACGGGACACTTGGCAGATGTGAAACATCATGGCCGTACAAGTAATAAACATAAAAGACGTTATTATTACAGGAACTAATTATAGCATAATGAAAAAAAAAGAATAAAAATAAAATTTTAGTACGTTTTAATTTTTTTGAAGCCAAATACTAATTACCGCAGTAAACAACAACGTCGAGCTAAGTGAGGAGACAGTATAGTCGGTTACGCATGGCGACACGTCGCCACTCCATACACTCTACTACAGATAGACTACATATATAGTATATAACATAGCGTGGCGACCCGTCGCCATGGCAAGCATCGCCACGATCATCACAACGATCCGGCTTATACCCGTACCAATAGATGTTTTACATCAAAAAATAACAAAAAACGTATGAAAATCCATTAAATTTCATCATTAAATTAAATTATACAATAGAATATGAAATATACAGATTCTCTTAATAAAAAAATCTGAAAACAGAATAATTAGTTTCACGTTAACAAAGTCCCATCTAAGCTGATATTGAGCTGTGACACGATGTAAAGTACGTTGTTCCCGTCCCTCGAGACGTGAAAATAATACGTGCTCGAGGCTTACAACGATTAATGCTGCACCAACGTAAATATCGCTTCGTACCAACCGTTTTTTGTTTTATGCAAATTTCAAGATGGATTTAGAGATAATTGGAAAATATTGTGCTCATATTGTGTATAAGCTTATGGATAGAATGTTTTAACTTATCAAAGAATATGCTGAATATTTACATTGTATAAATAAAAAGATCAATTTTTTATAGTTTTCAATATATTATTTATATATTTTTATCTCACGTAAGTTGTTCTGTGTGAGAACGCCGTACTTAAATTATACTTATCAAACATAAAAACATAGTCGTGGATAATCCCTCCAGGAGTCATTGTAGCGCTATAGGTACCGTCTAACTGTAAACACGAGAAGTTGTGGGTTCGATTCTCACTGAAGTGAATATTTGTACTTTAATAATTTTCGTATTTCCGTTTTAGTAAGACAAAACGTAGCATTGAGCTACGCCACCGAACACGCAATGTTCAAATTGGGCGATAACAACATATAGTCTTAACATACAGTTCCCTCTGACTTCTCACTTCCGAAACATGAAGCTAAAAAAAATTAAAAAGACATTTTCATTCAAGTATCATAAAAAGGATATTTTTATACATACATACATACCTACATAGCTTCACGCTGTATCCCGCATATAGCAGGGTAAGCAGAAGGAACCTAGTGTTAAGACACTTCGTTCCCCCACTTTCCGCCGAATTTTGTGTAAAGTTCGGATATTTTTATTGCTTCTACAAACACATATGTCTAATAATAAAATATGCGTCTAAAAATATCGCGTAGTACTACTATTTATTGAAAACGTATAAAATTTTTAACGTAGCGGGAGTCAAACCCACGTCTTGAAAGCCGTTCAATCACTCTGACTACAAATAGCTTACCTTCTATTCAGCTACGTCGAAATTCTTTTACTCTTCATATACTTATTGTTATTAGAGTACTAATATACAGTAAAATTTAAATAGTCTCCATACATGTTTAAATTTTCTTCTAAGATACGTATTACACTATAACAAAATTGAAATAACTTATTATAGATTAAGTAATTTGTTCCTAACATAAAATACATTGTAACCGGCCTTCTCTAGAGACGTGAAAATAATACGTACGGGAGGCTTACGTGATTAACGCCGCGGCGCACCGTAAATATTGCTGCTTAAAATGTACCACGATGCATTCTACCGGCTTTTATTTAATTTCGTTGTTTGCGGTTTGTATTTTTTTAATATGTTGTTTTAATAATTTATTGATAAATGACGATGTTGTGTTCTTCATATAATAATTTAGCTGCTTTTTAACTTTAAAATTTTTAATCTTTTCACATATATTTAAGAAATATATATTATTTACAGCGGAAGCAAACCAACATCGGCCAGTAGAGACGAACGTAAATGTATTTATAAAGATTGCCCTTAAGCCTACACTTGGGTCACAAGATCCAGGCATTGCTTCATGCTTCAAGCTTCTCTCTCTCTACAACGCGATGAGCCTGGCCACATTGTTGATTACTGAAGAGTTTCTTCTACGCATTGTTATAATATCTATCAGTTAAGTTAAACGCCTGTCGTAGCGCAGAGGCACAAGTGTGCGACTGTAAACGTGACAAGTTCTGGGTTCGATTCCCACTCCAGGAAATGGAATTTTTCATTTTCTGGGTTTGGTAACAAGGCAAAGCGCCGAGTTGAGTTCCACCACTAAGCACGCAATGCCTCAATTCGGCGGAAAGTGGGGAACAGAGTGTCTTAACACCGGGTTTCCTCTGTCTAGCCTGCTATATGCGGGATACAGCGTGAAGCTATATATGTATGTATGTATCAGTTAAGTACTCAAAAACATCCAAACTACTAAATCGATAACAAGAACCACACTAAACACCAGATTTTCCATAAAAAAAAACAATAGAAAAATTATTATTCTATCGTCGTTAACTGTAATAGGCACAGCACCTAATTCTTCCACTCGATCTAAATACTAACCAATGAACGAGGTTGTCCCTTTGAATTACAGACACTTACCTCAGTCATTAATTAAACTATCCTTTTATCACGCTTGTTAAGCACCCTTTTCGGTTCCGATGCGGTCGACGAGGGATTTATTTGGAATCTGTTTAGGATCATTGTCTTTATAGTTAGTGATTTCCGTATTACCAGGATTTCTACTTAATGAATGCTGTTTAGATCGTCCCGATTGCTATGGAATGGATAAAGGCGGTACAATTACTGTTTACTTAACCTGAAGCTTGTTATAGTGGTCGGCATACAAAGTGGTTGGATTTTGTAGATGAGTAGTATTTTAATTAACTTACATATAAATATTTTTTTATTAAATTTTGATGATGAAAATCGTAAGTTCCATGGTATCTCTAACCGCCTACAGTTTGTACTTGTACTATCTGCATGCTTTATCCGGCATAGTAACTTTCTGCCCAAATTTGAAATATTATTATCCTTTTTTAACTTCACGCTGTATCCCACATATAACAGGGTAGGCAGAGGGAACCTAGTGTTAACACACTCCGTTCCCCTCTTTCCGCCGAATCGAGGCATTGAGTGCTGAGTGGCGGAACTCAACGCCGCGCTTTGCCTTGTTACCAAACCCAGGAAATGAAAATACTACATTTCCTGCAGTGAGAATCGAACCCACAACCTCGCGTTTACAGTCGCACGCTACAGCGTGAAGTTATGTATGTATGTATGTATCAAAATTCGTTCATTCGGTGAAAAGCTGAGTGGTAATATACAAAAAGATACAATCCTTTTTTTTGACGTCGGTTAAAAATAAAAATCCGCGATTGATATTACCGATACCAAATTCCACTTCATCGTAACGACAAAGTTAAAACAATATGCCTCTTTAGGGAGGTAAGCTATTATTTACGCCATGATAACATAACACATGCAAATGGTACTGTTAGTGTTAATTCGAACTAGTACCACGCTTTATAATGAAACATCGGCTTTTCCAGTTCCTAATGCGAGATAGCTAGTACGGGCGTTATTATGGACCTAATACTAAATCATGTTAGTAAATTTCTATCAAATTATCTGGCAAATGAAGCTCGATTACCAGCTCATATCGACTGCGTATAATTATGTTAAACGTAGATATGTGACAACGATCTAAATTGACGATATGACTATTATTGGCGGCTGTTTTTTATTATTAAATGTTCAATTATTTAAATTAGAACCAGTTGGTAATAAGGCCTATTAACAAAAATTGTTTTGAATGACGATCGTTAATGTATGAAAATACGAGTAGTTCGTATTTAATATAATACAATATTTCCATGGCGTGATTAGGTTGGTAAGTCGATTTGCATATATAATTTTTTGAATATTAATAGTTATTATGATTATCTTTATATATAAAAATGAATGTTTGTCTGTATGTCCTTTATAGAATCACGAACCATGCATTTGTTCATGTGATGATTTTTAGCATACAAAGCTGTTATGAATGAACCTACGAAGGTTTCAGAGTGGGTACGACCAATTTTCGAGAGATGACGCCACACATTTTTTTCGAAATTAACAAAATCATTAAAATTACTCAAATTTATTTGAATATTTATATATAATGTCTTTCCTACAAATCTATTTTTGGGGGCGTAGCCAAGCGCGCAGAGCAAAGCTAGTTTTGAATAAATGACTAAACTCAAAAAAGTCAAGCAAATCAAACACTCGCCGGTTTATTTACCTGCGAGCTCTTAGTAGTTAAACATAAAAACAACAGTGTACTATATTATTTATGTCTTTACATATAGATATATGTGCATTTATATATTGTTTTTGCATTCATTATATACGCGAAAATATACAACACAAACCTTTTAGAAAACGTAGCTCATACGAAAACCCAAGCAATATACATTGTAGGTGCACTCAATAGTAAATAGTAAACGTTAGTTCCGCTTAAGTATAACATGCAACATCACATAATCCCACTTCTAAATAGAATTGTAAAAGCTGAATACAGTTGTGCAATAAAAAGCTTGGGGGTCGTTTTAATAATTTCTTATAGTAATGTCGTAGCGCGACGTAAATGTAGCTAAACACCTAATACCCGCCGTTTTGTCGTTCACTAGGATTACCTACGAAACGGTAAGCTTTGAGCTCACACTTTAGGATTATGGGCCTCAAATAACGTGAGTTTATACGGCTTGAGTCACCTGAGAAACTGGCCGTGGATATTTGTACTTATTTAAATGCAACTTCCTGTTACGGGTTCGATTCTCACTATGGGAAATAATTATATTTAAATTATTTCTTTGTACTGGTAACACAAAGCGCGACATTAAGTTCCACTAAACACGCAATACCTCGAATACGGCAAGTAGAGGATAGAGTGTGTTGACACTAGGTTCTCTCTAATCTCTGCTATACGGGATAAAGCCTGAAGCTCAAAAAGTTAAATATACAAATTAAATTGTTATTGTTTAATTGTTTATAACGTATTATTTGACAAGAATGTATTTTGCCAAGTGAAATTTAGTGTAAGTCAGTCCATTCTTCGCCTTCCTCCTTATAGACACTCTTTTATCTTTATGAATTACAGAAGAATAGGATTTCAATTTCATAAATGATTTAATATTTATCTAAATTATCCATTCTGGTAATTTCAATTGTAATTAAATTCAAATAAAATATCACAATTTTGATGTTCAACAAATGACTAACTTATAGTGTTTGATATTTTTTCTTCTATAAAGATATGTGTTATTTCTAACTATATAATATGTATCATAATAATGTCTCACCAATAACTTTAAATGGTCGTCTTAGGTATGCATAGCAAGTAAATTGTCTGTTAGAACTGTTGAATCCACGGCACAAGTTATTAGGGTCTATTCGCCATAAGATATCGGCCACAAATCGAGGCCCCCTGTCAATTTGTCCGCTCGTTACCTTCCCCGTGTTGTAATTTATAGGATATATCAATAAAGGTATGCTAATTTAAATAAAACGTTTGAAAAAGAAATAGAAAGAAGGAAAACAATTGGAAGAATAAAACATTTTTTAAGTTACGAAGAATGATAAGTAGTATAATATTATTACATATTTTTCTATCCTTTTAGTATAAAATTTATTGGTGAGCATTGATATTTGTTAGTTTTTCACGCAAAAACTACTGAATAGATGTAGACGAAACTTTATAGTGATATATTTTCTTTATCAGAATAACACATACACATACATACATAGCTTCACGCTGTATCCCGCATATAGCATGGTAGACAGAGGGAACCTAGTGTTAGCGGTAGGCAACGATTTATAAAGAATCTACATAATTTTAACTTAATATAACGTTAAGAATTATATGTAAAAACTGTTCTAACAACGTAGTCGTCAAAAAAACTAAAATATGTAATTTAACATTTCTTATTAAATTTCAGAAGCGGTCATTACATCGGTCTGGTAGGCTTGG
Source organism: Philaethria dido (assembly GCA_033558755.1). Taxonomy (NCBI): domain Eukaryota; kingdom Metazoa; phylum Arthropoda; class Insecta; order Lepidoptera; family Nymphalidae; genus Philaethria; species Philaethria dido. The sequence continues at coordinate 402,382 of JAKGSA010000387.1, forward strand.
TGTTAATATTACTTCATAATAACAACATCTCTGCCTAATAAGTAAGTAAGAAAACCAAATTTTATTAATTCTATATAATTAGCTCCTTCTTCTAGTAATTTTGAAAAATATGGATTACAATACGAATATCCAGGGGTATCATTTTTTATAGTCAACTAGCTTTCCGCCCGGCTTCGCCCGCATGGAATTCGGTTATATCGCGTGACATATTATATTAAGGAGTAGCCTATAGTCTTTCTCAAGGTCTAGACTATTTGTCAAAATTGGTTAAGTGGTTTAGGTGTGAAAGTTGTAAATAGTTGAACAATTTTACATGATTTTATGTTTGGCAATAAGGAAATTCCATACAAACTTTTATCCCCTATTTCAACCCCTTCTACCTTTTTTCGCAATAAAAAGTATGGTATGTCCTTTCCCAAGTTGAGTTCTATCTTCATACCAAATTACATCAAAATCGGTTCAATGGTTTAGGCGTGAAAGCGTAACAGACAGACAGAGTTATTTTCGCATTTATAATATTATATATAAACGCCTGTCGTAGCGCAGAGGCACACGCGTGCGGCTGTAAACGCGACAGGTTGTGGGTTCGATTCCCACTCCAGGAAATGTAAAATTTAGTATTTTCATTTCTTGGGTTTGGTAACAAGGCAAAGCGCGGCGTTGAGTCCCGCCACTCAACACGCAATGCCTCAATTCGGCGGAAAGTGGGGAACGGAATTGTTGAAAGAAAATGGAGTGTCTTAACACTAGGTTCTCTGATTCCCTCTGCCTACCCCGCTGCATGCGGGATACAGCGTGAAGTTGAAAAAAAAAGAAAAAAAATTATATATATATAAAATATATAAATATATATAGTAAGAATTCTAAATTATAAGGTATATATTATTCAGGACAATGACTTATCATTATTTTTACGATCTATTAATTAAAATACAAGCGTATTTTATATTTTTATGGTATCAAGTTTTATATTTCACAAATAAGCACCTACGTTTTAATCTCTACATATTAAAAACGCGATAAAAATTATTGCAGTAGTCAAAACTTTACGACTTTCGTGGAATAGAATTTTTATTTACACAATGTAACAGGGATGTACTGATGTTCTTCAAAAAAATATAAAATTAAATGTGGGAAGAAGGTAGAATAAAAACTGGTAACACTGTTTTCCACATTCAATCTAAACCGAGAATAAAAATATGTTATAATAATAGTAAAAAAATATTTTATTTCCAGAATAAAAATTCTAATAATTATAAATACATTTATAATTAAATCGAATTTCGCCCGCGTAAAATTCGGTTATATCGCGCGATATGATAAGGAGTATTCTATAGTCCTTCCCAAGGTCTAGACTATTTGTCAAAATTGGTTAAGTGGTTTATGTGGTGAAGTTGTAAACAGTTAAACAATCTTACATGATTTTATGTTTGACAATAAGGAACTTCCATACAAACTTTCATCCCCTATTTCAACCCCTTCTACCATTTTTTTCGCGATAAAAAGTATCCTATGTCCTTTCCCAAGTTAAGTTCTATCTTCATACCCAATTTCATCAACATCGGTTCAGTGGTTTAGGCGTGAAAGCGTAACAGACAGACAGAGGTACTTTCGCATTTATAATATTAGTAAGAATTAGTCGTTAATAATTTGATAGATAGCGTTAAGTATGAGTAATTACAAAATAAAAACAATTTAGTATAATATAATAAAACGATGAATTAAATAAATTAGACAATTCATTACTTACAAAAGCAATAAATGCCTGTCGTGGCGCAGAGGCACAAGCGTGGGATTGATAACGCGACAGGTTATGGGGTCGATTCCCACTCCAGGAAATGGAATTTTTCATTTCCTGGGTTTGGTAACAAGGCAAAGCGCCGCGTGGAGTTTCGCCACTCAGCACGCAATACCTCAATTCGGCGGAAAGTGGGGAACAGAGTGTCTTAACACTAGGTTCCCTCTACCTTCTCTGCTATATGCGGGATACAACGTGATGCTATGTATGTACTCGTATGTAGGTATATATGTACAAAAGCAATTAAAATAAACAAATAAATCACAAATTTACAGATATTTTCTTTCAACAAAAACAAATTTAATAACAATCAATTAATTATAATTTTACCCTATGAAATTAATTATGGCTTATCTTTTTGTGCATAACATTAACATTTTTAACATAGTCCTTAGAGTTTCGAATGTCGTCCTGACCAATATGGAATCAAATACCCGACGTTCGTTCGGACGGTAAACAAAACATTTTTCCAACGGGGATTTGAACTGATATCCTTCGTGCTTTTTCAGGTTCCCTGCTACATAACAACGGTGTCATAATAAAATACACTTTTTAAATTAAAAATACAAAATATATATAAAATTAAATCACACTAACAACTCGTTACAGCGAACAGTACACAAATTCACTTGTTCCCAAGCGTCGTCGTGTCGAGGCTGTCAAAAACAAAGCCGTGTTGAGTTACCACTATTTTCTATTCATTTCGTTGTAATGTAATTTTGCAAATGAAACATGATCAAAAATTTTTTATACTCTTAAAAATATTTTTAAAAGATATGAAAAGCACATAGTATTATGTCCTACGGCATTATACTGTGGGGTAATGCAGCCAATATCAATTCTATCTTTGTCTTGCAGAAGCGAGCTATTCGTGCAATCTATAACTTAGGCCCTAAAGATTCCTTAAGACAAAAATTTAAGGAAATCAATATTTTGACAGTTGCCTCTCAGTACATCTTTGAAAATGTAATGTTTGTTAAGAAAAATATTAATACTTTTACAAGAATTGGCGATGTACACAATATAAATACAAGGAATAGGCTTAAACATGCAGCGCCTGTAACTCGATTGCATCGAGTCCGCAATTCTTTTATGGGACAGTGTGTATGCTTTTACAATAGGATCCCAGAAAAGGTCCGAGAATATTCCATTTCACAATTTAAAAAAACTGAAAAGACGTTTGTGTGTTAAAGGTTATTACCTAATTAGTGATTTTATAAATGATAACACGCCTTGGGAATGAAATGCTTGCTCCAGTCTATTTCAAAGGTACCATTGTCAGTAATAAATATTTATTTTATTGAATTATGAGAAAAAAAAAGTCCCGCTGAGTTTCTTGCGCCGGTACTTCTCAGGTAAGTTCTTATTTTGAATAAAATTATTTGACTTTGACTTTGACTTAAGGTACTGTGTAACGGTACAGATAGAATAAAAGCTACTAGTATAAATACATACATACGTAGCTTCACGCTGTATCCCGCATAGCAGCGTAGGCAGAGAAAACCAGAGAACCTAGTGTTAAGACCTTCCGTTCCCCACTTTCCACCGAATTGAGGCACTGCGTGCTAAGTGGCGGAACTCAACGCCGCGCTTTGCCTTGTTACCAAACCCATGAAATGTGTTGTGAAAATGAAAAATTCCATTTACTGGAGTGGGAATCGAACCCACAACCTGCCGTGTTTACAGTCGCACGTTTGTGCCTATGCGCCACGACAGGCGTTACTAATTAGTAAAAATAACTTTTATAATTGATTTCAATTTAATTATTATTACATTTTTTTATGTAGAAAATAATAAAATAATATGAAGAATAAAATTATAAAAGTTGAAATGTAAAAATATTACAAAATATAGTTCCCAACAAGGACGGAGAAACTCATTTTGCCACTGAGTTTTCTTTTTCTACGGACCGCTGCAAAACAAATGCTCTTTGCCTTACAGCCACCAAATTGCTATTTAACTTTATTAATAAAAGTAAAATTTAACTTCGCTTATTCCTTTTGGCAAATAATATTTTTCTTTGAAAATGCAAAGCTGTTAATGTGGTTTTTAACAAAACATATTTTTCATTCCTTTGTATATTAATATTATGAATTACATTGAAAGAAAATAATTTTACTGCTGTCTGAACACTTTCGTTTTACTGTACTGTTTATAAAATTAATAGGTATCCTACAAATATAATAAATATAAAAGTTTGTAAAGAAGGGTTGAAGGTAGGTATTTGTTACTCTTTTACCCTAAAACTACTAAACTGAACGAATTTTATTTAACATTACATTAATAAAGCTTACATATACCTCTAGTCCAAATTGCGGGAAAGCGCTGGATGCAGGAGGCATCCAGTCGTGCTACATGGCGATCTATGGGGGAGGCCTATGTCCAGCAGTGGACGTCTTCTGGCTGACGACGACGACGACATATACCTCGTCTCGTGGCGCAGAGGCACAAGCGTGCGACTGTAAATGCGACAGGTTGGTGGGTTCGAACCCCACTCTAGGAAATGGAATTTTTCATTTCCTGGGTTTGGTAACAAGGCAAAGTGCGGCGTTGAGTTCCGCCACCTCAGCACACAATGCCTCAATTGGGCGAAAAGTGGAGAACGGAGTGTCTTAACACTAGGTTCCCTCTGCCTACCCTGCTCTATGCGGGATACAGCGTGAAGTTGTGTGTGTGTACATATACCTCGGAATAGACTTGCACATATGTAGGCAACAAAGAAACAGAATAATAGAACATAGGTTATAATATAAAGATTTTGTATAGCATAGCCATAATATAAAGATACATATTATTTTGTATTTATGGAATCTATATATTAATACGTTAAGCTAAAACTTTGGACCCCTTTTTACGAAAATTACACAGACGGTGGAGGTTGAAACTTGGCACACTTATAGCTTATATAGCGAAAGAGTGCAGAATGATAGTATCTTTTTAAAATAATACATAAAAAATATATAAAATTAATGAAATAAATGTTACACACACATGGTTCGACATCCATGCTTATATAAAATACAAACATACGTTGCTAGGACGCGTTATTAACGCGTCAACGGGGACACTAGTTTAATTTATAATATATATATAACATACATGACATTTATGTTTGAGTATAAGAACAATCAAACATCGCAAGTTGGTATGCGGGCTTGGAATGAATGACCGCTGAAGTGCAACTTACTCGTAAAATTCGTTTACTGTCATCAAAAATATTATTGTGAATTTCAAAACATGTTGTTTATTACACATTAGTAAATAGTATCAAAATGATCCTATATTTATAAAACAAAAAGATTTTAGTTTTCAGTCGACTTTTTGGTATTCATTTAAAAAATATACGGAAATATAACATAAGTTTACGTATTGTAGCACATATATCTGTAGAAAATGTGATTTAAAAATAATTAAGGGCTAAAATATCGCATGATGTTAATATATTTTTTTTTTATGGATAACTGATGGCAAACGAGCAGAAGGACCACCTGATGGTAAGTGGTTACCTTCGCCCATGAACATCTACAGCACCAGAGGCGTTGTAGATGCGTTGCCAACCTAGAGGATACAGATGGAAGGGGAGGACAATGTAGTAGTCCGCTATCGGAACCACTACATTTTGGGGAAAGGATGGGTGGGATAGGGGAAAACCTGGCTTACATGCCATCGAACCAGAACACATCATAAGATATTTGGCGGTTCGTTTTTGACATGGTAGTGGTCGCGAGCCAGACGGAGGACGAACCTCCTACCACCAAACACATTTTTTTATTTTTTTGCTAGAAAAACTTCTTCAAAAATAAGATGTATAATTAAAATATATTGACATATTGGTTAAAAATGTACATAACAATAGATAGATAAAATTTAAAAGAATCTGGGTGACACACTTTCGATATATTCGATGTTAAAGCTTCTTGCATGAAAAAGCTGAAATTTTACAGCACATTAGTAAAGACGTAGTGATGATAGCCGTTATAAATAACCCAGTGAAAGTTTACTGTTAAATAGAATATAAGGCTGTTATCACACTATCGATATGCAACCTACGTTTCTAATTAAAATCACTTAGAGATCATATTTAGAAAACGTATCAAAATCGGGACTCGAACCCGCGCCTCTTGGAAACCGTCTAAGCGTTCTGACCACTAAGCCATGCGTGGGTTCGAGTCCCACTGCGTTCAAAATTTTTATACGTTTTCTAAAAATATTTTTCGTTTCCTAAGTGTGTGATTAACACTTTAAAACTTCAAAAATATCATTTAAAGAGGTTTCTTTTTTTTAAGTGACGAGATTATAACACTTATATTAAGTAGTATGTTATTAATAATAATTTTAAATTTTGAAATTCAAGATTTACGTCATTTTATTATAATTTTATCCAAATTCAATTAATTAAAGTTTCCTAAAAGATTATTTTATATGTTTAACTTAACGTTCAAATTGTTTATTTTTAAAGGCCATCTGTTTTCGATCTACTTGCGACGATTACATAGATTTAAAAATGATATAATTATTAAAATACTTATATTAAGACATTTAAAAAAAACAATAAAAAAGCTATTATTTTACAATGACGCTAGTCCACTAATAGCCTAAAGTGAACGATAAACTCAAGCGTGATACGACGGGACGTCTGGTACTCGTAAACGGCGTGATAACGACTTTCATTTTATGACTGCTTCGGCATTCATGATACATTAATACATATGACTTTATAAATGCTTCCAAGTTTTATGCCGCCTTGTCATAACTTGAAGTTGAAGTTGTTTTTTCATCAGTGCTCCCCCTTTGTCGCTCGATTGATGAACATTTTATGCGAAGATATTTATCTTATTGAAGCTTACGTTGGTAAATAAGAATTCCGAAGTTTAAATAAATGAGATCCTTCTTTGCTTTTTAGGTATTATTTTTAGATATGCTTTATCTTCTTCTTCTTAGCATTTATCCCGGCTAGCCAGGGTCTGCCTTCCTACTTAACCTACTCCACTTTGCACGATCTTCTGCATCACGGGTGGTTAGTCCATTGGCTCTCATATCCTGCTTCACGACATCCAGCCATCGCTTCCTTGGGCGTCCCGGCGGTCTAACTCCAGGGACAGATATATCAAGGCATTTTCTTCCGACATAGTGTTCGGGACGGCGCGCAACGTGGCCGTACCATCTCAAGCGGCGCTCTTGGAGCTTATCCGCTACGTCACGGACCCGAAGACTACCTCGAATGAATGTGTTACATATGCGGTCGGCCCACGTAACGCCACACATCCATCTCAGCATCTTCATCTCCGTGACGCGAAGCTCCTGAGTGTGCCGAGACAGCGCCGGCCAACATTCGCTACCGTATAGAAGAACAGGTCGGATTATGCACTTGTATATCCGTCCCTTGAGCTTGGGCGGTATTCTGCGGTCGCAGACCACACCAGTGACCTCACGCCATTTGGCCCAAGCAGCGCATATCCGGGCTTGGACATCGTGATCGATGCCTCCGGACTCGTGCAAAACGGATCCAAGGTACCTGAACTTTTCCGACTTAACGGCTGGTCCAGGACCTATATGGATAGTGCCAGAGTCCGGGCTCCCGCATGCCATGTACTCGGTCTTCGACACATTTAGTTTAAGACCGCCGTTCTCAAGCGTACCCGTAGCGTTTTAGGTATGCTTTATAGGTATACTTAATTATGGGCTTTTGATTAATTTTATTTAATTTTTACATAAGATGGTATAAAAATGGGTTTATTTTTAATTTTATATTGTTACCAGTGTGTAACATTCTTTACGTATCATCATATTGTGTGAATATCACATTATTTGAATCAAAAGTACTCAATCAATGTTTTTTTTTTATGCATTGATTGCAGATATAAAATGTATAGGTGTAATATAAGTAATGGATTTATTCGCAAACATAAAAGTAGCAATGTACAGGCCGTAATAATATTTTATTTACACAAAAAGTTTATTGTTCGCTTCTGGCAACATTCAGCAAAGAATGAGTCATAAAATAAATGGGTGTTGCCATCTCCATAATTCGACAAGCCTTTATCCATAAAATATTATTCATCATTCACATTTGGCATTCTGTGCGCTATCAAAACGTAAAATCAAATTATCTGGAAAGTCAACTGATATATTTCACTTTGATTCGGTTTTATGATACTAAAAAATATAACTATAAGTCTTCTATTTTTAATCTTCACTCTTCGATCTTTTCGAAAAAGTTTTGAGATCTGCCATACTGCAGTTTGGTGGAACAGCGCTTCTTCTAACTGGCTTGGCTACTTGCATAGAATATTATTAACTTAAATACCCTTAATGTGTAATTTCATTCCTCAACCACGGCGAATAGTCAATATCTTGATTTAAGAGTTCAAAAAGCTATAAACTATATCGTTAACCTTAATCACCAATTAATTACAATTTATTAGAAACAAAGTACCAACCGACACACGTTAACAAAATACACTTGCACAAAGCATCTGTAATGAGGGCTGTGTTTGAACAAATGAGATGCCGAACTGCGGCGCATTGAATCCTCCAGCTAATTGTTATTGTTATTTACGGCAGCGCGAATGCTGAATCGAAATAACTGCCATTTGAGGTTTCCGCTGTATTATGTAACGGCTAAATTGCTGGAATTTCGATCGTATACGCGCTACTGTGCCACGGTGCTACGGCGCTACGGTGTTCGGAAATGGCCTGTTCACGCCACTCTTGGCGCCAACGCTGACCTATATTTTGTATGTGCAATAGTTGACACGGAAATGAGGTAGTATATATTGAAAGCCAATTAGAAATTTGTTGATGATTTTACAGTTTGTTAAAGAATAAATAATTACAGTTATTTACTAGCAGCGTCATAAGATTATGGATATGTTTACGCATACATTGGTTTTGTATTCAAAGTCATTCAAATATAAGAACTTTACTTCTCTCTTACTACAGCCCAAAATGTGGAAGACACATATTATATATATATTATTAGACAGATTAAGCGCATATAAAAAATATATTTTATCTACTATCATCAACACTTTGTAAATAAACAGGAAGCTTATGTTCGTCCACTATAAAATTATATCTATTAGGCTCGTTTTCTGTGAAGTTTTGTTTACCAACGATGCGGGCAGCAAATATTTGACCTATTTGAGTTGGAAAACCAGCAACGGACTTTCCACTTCTTACTCTTACTGTATAATATAGTTCATTATGCTCTCAATACTTTTAGAATAGTTAGCAGTTCGTATATTAGTTTAAAAAGACCGCTAAGTTTCCGACCATTCCAGTTAGGTATTTCTTATTCAAAGTTAAATAAACGTATTCTAACGGCGACCATGTACGAGTATCTTGCAATAAAAGTTGTTCAAAAGGTTCTATATAAAAGTTACTTTCTTAACGTTTCATTTATCTATTTTATAAGAAAGTTGAATTACTTTTAAGTACACTGTATCTTTGTACGTTTCACTGAATCCATTTCAGTTGTTCATCGAGTTAGTATAATTTGGTAAATTATCATTAAATGATACGTATATTATTTATTTCAAAGTGCTATTGAGTTAAAAATCATATGTTAAAAATGAAAAATGATAGTCCATTGTGACAGTAATTATAATTATTTAACATATATCTAGAACGTGGGGAACGGAATTGTTGTAAGAGAACGGAGTGTCTTAACACTAGGTTTTCAGGTCCCCTTTGCCTACCCTGCTATATGTGGGATACAGCGTGAAATTAAAAAAAAAAACATTTATACAGGTATGGTTCTAAAAAATATTTATATAAAATATTATGTCGTAGATCAGACATCTAGTTCATAATAACAGTAAATACTACAGACGAAACATTTTCTCATCACACGTTTATGTGAGGATCGCCAACAACACGACTTACAACTTAACAGCTATAATCAATAATTAATTGAGTTGACCAATCATTTTTTGATATACACCTAACGAGTGGTTACAAACAACATCGTTTGCATGGATTTTTAATTGTAGCCATATCAAATCTATTTTCATCTTTCGTAATTTGCAGTTCCCGTGGAGATATCGGGAAATCCTCTTTTAGTGTTACCTACACCTTCCAAATCTTACATCTTTATGCCAAATATCGGGTTGTTTCGCCAAGTAATTATAGTTATTCAGTACGTTTACGTACCGTTATTTATACTTACTATATACAATAAAATTTAAATAAAATAATATTTTGTTATAATAGCGTAGTTACAAACAAAGTCCCTACTTAGCGCTACTTTTGTATGAAAATTAATTTTATTTAAAAGGAGCTACGTTGCCGCTTCCCATTGTAGTTAGTTTAATAAACAGCGCGGCCGGTGACGATGTTAACGAGATTACAACATTTGTGTAGGACAGCTAAATCAGAGGCTAATCCCTACGAAATATTGCAAATTCTATTCTATTACATTTATTTATGAAAAGTACTATAGTTAACTTGTACTATGGTTATAAGACGACTTCATTTTTAAAGTGGATGAATACTTTTTTATAGGTACAATTATTTTTTTTAGATGCGAGGACTTTCAGCAAATAGAAAGATCTAGTGTTAAGAAACCCGGAAGGATGTTCGTTCGTGGGACGGCTATACGTCACAAGCGAAGGTTCTAAGTTCATGTAAGATTTCGATGACTTTATATTACCAAGTGTTGTTCAGACCACATCCATATATATTTTTTATCGTCAAGCATATTCTGGCACTATTTTTTTTAAGGAAACCCTTGTGATAAGACACTGCATTATAATATATTTTTTTAGCTTTCCATGGATTCACAGTGCGGGTACCGGACCATCGCGTTTCAAGAAAAGAAGGTTGGAGCAGTGCCTATGAATTGTAGTATCGGTTTCGTTGAGTCCCACAGAACTGTTCGTCCTCGTTAGGCTCTTTCCTTACGTAAGGGCGACGATCTGCATAAACAGCAAAAAAAAAATGTGCCTAGGAGTTGCGACCAAAAGGAAGCTCAATTTTTCGGGCGGCGCTCTTCTTCCTAAACCACCCAAAATATCCTGCTTAGGCCGCCTTTGACATACGTGCTAGAAATAGGTCTGATATTGTAGGCCAGGACAGGCCGAGACCTTTAAGTAAATTATAGGTTATCTGCTATACATAAATTTATGTAATGATGAACATTTGATTCTATTATGTATATAATTTAGTTGTTATGTTAGGTATTTTGTATTAACGCTAAAATAAACAGGCCAAATTACTTCGCATAATTCTGACTTCTAGTAAATTATATTGAATGTAATTTCACATCAAAACATCCGCAGCGTTATTAAGCACCAAAATCGGACTGTAGGCTGAAATTCAGATTAATTTGCCACAATTTTAAAACATTTTGCGGCAGTTACATATGTAACTAAATGCCTCTGTTACAGGATTTTTCAAAATTTCCATTTTATTTCAGGCTATCATGACGGTGGACAGCGGCTAAGTGTAAACACGATTGGTAATGAGGTCGATTCCCATTTTGGGGAAATTATTTTTATATTGTTTGAATTATTTTTATTTTTCCGCACTAGTGGAACGAAGCTCGTTGAGTTCCACCAATCAACACACAGTATCTTAAAATAGGGTAGAGTCATCTTCGCTACCTCTCACTAGGAATTTCAACTTTACTAACTAACTAATTTTATTCATTCTCTATCCATCGACTTTGGAGAAGTGAAAAAAGAAACTGGATTCTCAGATTAACACAGCGTGATTTTAGAAAAAAATATTAAGTATCATTAATTATTCAAGAAAGTATAAATTACAAGTTTAACTATAAGAAACCTAACCTACTAACTATTAATAGTCTAAGATAGACTAACTATTCAAAAGTTATTGGTTTATATCAGGGCTTCTTAAACTTTTGTCATTCACGACCCCTTTTATGATTGCGAGTTTCTTGACGACCCTATACAAATTGATAATTGGCCAAAATGTATATATAAATATTTAACTTTAAAATCTCTCGACCCCAGAATTTTGCTACACGACCCCAGTTGGGGTCGTGACCCATAGTTTAAGAAGCCCTGGTTTATATCGATAATGTTATAAAACTGACTGGCCAACCCTAAATCACGTTTTGCGTAGGAAGTCGGTTCGGGAAGCGCTAAATATATAAAGGAGAAATAAATTTCTACTCGAACATTATTATTTTTAATAATAAAGTTCAGATATTTAATAACAAAAAAGTGCCTACTTTAAAAATAAAAAAAAATCTGGAACACGTGCCTGTATCTATATATGTTTTTAGATTTTGAAACAAACTAAATACCGAAGTATAGTACCTAGTGTAACAACACAGCAATCATTTTCAAATCCTTTAAAATTTAGTAACCAATTTCAATATAACTGAAAGAAAAATAAAGATGTGGACAAGTGTATGATTGCAGAAATTATTATAAATTCAAATTATAAGAAAATTTAAAGGAAAATTTTAGGGCATGTATGAAAAGGTTAATGACTGTGGATAGGGCAAAGAGGTATACAGGGACGATAGCGTTTGGCGCTCCATTTTCCTTGACTACCTCGCTAGGGATAAATCGTGAAGCTAAGTATGAAAATTTTAGTGAAATAATTTATTTACAGTTAGATAGTCAGTTAGTTAGAGTTAGATAGTTAGATATGCATTTACTGTACACTAACTGTACTGTACGAGAGATATAAAACAAATGAATACTAGTAACAAATAATCTTTCAGTAATAAATAGTTTAAAGTAAATATAAATAATACTTTTTGTCGTGTAAAAACATCTGCTTGCAACAGCAATAAATCAAGCATAATATTTGTACGATTTGCATAAAGGCAGCTTTTATACACCGCTCCCGTAATTTAATATGAAGGTTGGTTAATTATTGTATAACACTTGCACACTTATTAAAGATATTCATATAAAGGTTGAATGAATTTATAATCTTTTGCAACATAAAATATGTCACTTCATTGATTAAATTAGTAATATAAATAAGTACATATCTCACCTTTTTATAATAAAATGGAGCCATTATTTAAGTTATCTGTAATCTGTTTTGGTACTCTTTGAAACTACTCAAGAAGGATTGAAGACGATTATTAAATAATGTCAGGAAAAAAAATATTACATAATTTAAAAAAAAACATGTGAATGGTGCACATTTGAATTTTTTGTATATATATACCTCCTATACATTCCTGTGATATACAACGTCAATTCTGTTATCATCATTTTGCAGAAATAAGCGTCTTTCTTATAAGACAAAAGGTTCCGACCTTGGTATCTAATTTTAACCTTCATTATTTATGCCAATAAGCTTAATGAAACCAAAACGAGTCTAAAATTCGATATTTTTTTCCCCTTTAAAATAGAATGACCCATATATATTGAGAATATTTGTATTTCCCCGTCTGATCATTTTGCCTTCTGGACGTCTTACGTCAATAATTTAATATGTAAGTCACTATCTACACTTTAGAGCCAATTAGAGTGCCATAAGCTATTTCAATCTACCAAAAAAGTTTTTATGTTATATTGACAAATATGCTCAATAAAGTACTGCAGCAAATGTAAAGCGCGGTAATGAGGACTTATGCTAATTTCGAACAAACATGTACGCATACAGGTACCTACATAATATTCCGGATTGTTATACATCAAGGAATAAATAATAAATGAATTTTGATGAAATTATTTATTCACTTCGCCATGTTTGCAGAAGTAATGTTCTCGTTAATTAAGTTTGAGTGAATTTTAATAACGAAATTTTAACATTTCAAAATTTTCGGCGATCAAATGACTCTTTCGATCCGGTTTTATGTTTTGAATTAGTTTGAAAATAATTTGTTCTGGAAATTAATTGCTAACAAGTCCCAGTATCGAAACTTTGGACGTTTCGTGAAATTTTATCCGCCTTTATTTTAATTCATGATATTATTCAAAGACCGTATGGTTTATATTTACTTTCTACAAATGTATATTTATTTTGACTAGTGTCCCCGTGAATGCGTCAATAACTCATTGCGTGGTGACGTATATGTCACTTTGTATAAACATGGATGTCAAACCATGGTAGTGTGTGTAACATTTATTTTATTAATTTAACTTTTTATGCATTATTTTAAAAAAATGTTAGCATTCTGCACTCCTTCTCTATATAAACTATAAGTAGGCCAAATTTCATGCTCCTACGTCCGCGTAAGTTTCGTAAAAAGGGATCCAAAGTTTTTGCTTCACGTATTTATATATAGATATTTATAATGACTCTTTGAATGCTAATTTTAACTGATAATAGTATAACTGAAAACTAATATAACGAGCTAAGAAATAATAACTAGGCAATTGAAAACAAATGCCAATAACATGTAAGTATTTCCAGACTCAACTGAAAAGTCTGAAAAATTAAATTCTTACGTTACCCAAATGACTAACGTTAGCTTTCACAGAAGACAAATATTTAGGCAAAGAAATTCTTATTCGTAGCCAATATTGTCAAGTAGAGTTTATAAGTTAAATCGAGCAGTGTTGTGAAGCTTAGCAATGAGACGCTTCGTCTTTCTGTCACGTACTTTATAAATTTGATCTAGTCAAGAGAAACTGTATTTTGTTTATCGTTTCTTTCGTTATAAAGTCTATATTGTAGCCGAATAAATTACCGTTCATTCTGTTTAAGGTAGCTCTTAGATATATTTTATAAAATTGTATGGATATACTTTTAGAATGTTATAGATTATATATATATATATATATATATATATATATATATATATATATATATATATATATATATATATATATATATAATAATTGAGCCATTTCGCTGTTCGTATTTGTTAAAAATCGTTTAGTTCTGCTTTAGTCACGTAATGACTGAATAACATTAAAGATATTAAAATTATTATGTTAAGGATTGTCTCAATGTTTTAAGAATTTAAATTAGTATAACACGCTATAGAGGAAAAGTGTCCTTTTTGTGATTAGAAATATGTAAAAATTTATTTTTCTTATCAACCTATTATATTTGGCCAAATCTGTCAAACCGTGTGCTAATACTTTAAAAGTAGAAATAGAAAAATGGTACAAATGTCCAATATACGCTGTATAAGTATTCAGGTGTTTCTTTTAAACATTTTTATAGCAATTTTCGAAATATTGTTAAAATAAACGATTCTTTCTCTAATTAATGCGTATACTGCAAGCATATACCAGATCATTTTTACTGACTAAGAAGACAAATTTCATCCCACTTCTTCTTCTAAAATAAAATGTTATATATTTTATGATATGTTTGATTCTTTTTTTTTCTAAAAACACTCTTTAGTCTATTCACTAGCTACTACGTTCCTTTCTGAGATATGACCTATAATGATTCGGTTCGAGTAAAACCGAAAAATAAGATATATATTGACTATTTAATATATTATAATAATTACTAAATGATCTTAATTTTGCAATTAGATGTATTCAGTAGCAGTCGAAGCGGAAAATTGTATCGCTGGGACTCGACTAAGCCTGTAAATCTCGTATTAGCACTTACTGCCCTTAATGCACACTATAATTAATTTCCATTCGAACATTACGTTCGCTAATAGCGATGCGCTGTTAACTTATTACATACTATCCCTTTACTGTGGCTTTACTTACTTCATTATAGACTATAGAAATTACGTTTCTATAATTTATATTCATACTGCAGTTGAACTGCAGTTGTAACTTATTATTTTAATGGAACACCATGTTTATGTTTATATTTACCATAGCGAGTGGGTCATAGAATTTAATATCATGGTCTGTGTTTTACTCTAAGCCCGTTTTAGAAGCATTTTATGACATTTTGTGACTCCCATATGAGAAATCGCTTAACTACAATGTGATAGTCAGTCACTTTCTATATGTTATGTCTATTTTTTGGAAGAATATCTATTCTTATATATGTACATATATTTTATATTTTGCATACATGTATATATTTCGAGTGTTAGCAATAGATATTTGTTTGAAATATCATAACTTTTTAAAGTTTTACTTTAAAATACAAAGTAATATAACTGTTTATAAAAGAAACAAATATCTTGTTAAATTTTCTACCATTAATTATTTCAAAAAGAAAATCTATCAATCAAAGTCAATATACTTTTCGTTCAAAATAAAATAAGGAAAACAAAGAAAGAGTGAAAAATTATACTATAGCAAGTAATAATTACAATAACATTTATGCGTGTATTTTTAAATATAAAAAAATATTTTATTTTGAGATAGTTTTTGGAATTATGGATATTGTCCGATTCTGATAATAGATTAAATTCAGTTAAGTTGAGTTCAATTAAGTTCAGTTCCGATTTTCAGTTGAGTTCAGTCCTTTAGTTTCAAACGCGGTAATTGAGCGCTTATCACATCGCTAAAGTTTGTGGCGTAGAGAACATACAAAGGAGATTGGTAATAACAAGAGCAGGACATAACGTTACACGTAGAGTTATTACAATTGACATATGGATGGAAAAAAATAGCTTATTGCAAGTGTCATATTATTTTAGTCACACACCTCAATATTTATAATTTTTATAAAAAAAATAGCATAGCAGAGTGACACTAGCACATGCCATCCTCCATTTTCCACTTGAATTCGAAATACTCTTGTTGAGTGGCGAAACTCAACGCCGCGCTTTCTCTTGGCAAGCAGGAAAATAATTACAATATATCAATAATCGACAATATACAAAAGTTTTTTTTAGCTTCACGCTGTATCCCGCATATAGTAGGGTAGATTCGAGAACCTAATGTTAAGACACTACATACTAAATTTTTACGTTTCCTGGAGTGGGAATCGAACCCACAACCTGTCGCGTTTACAGTCGTACGCTTGTGCCGATTTGCCACGACAGGCGTTCAGAACATACAAAGCAATAAAGGCATTTTAACCATACAAAAGTATTATTAGTATACATGTGTATTTGAAAAATAAAAGCTAGCAGATATTATATTTTATTTAAGCACATACTTCGTGGCTGCTGCGGTTTGTAAAAGCTTCACTCTGCAACCTATACTCAAAGGAGCAATGCGGAAAAATGACATTGACATGTGACCGCATACTTATAATTTCCTCGTGCATGTTCAGATACAAAATACTTTAAAATCTGGAACGACTGAAGGAACTATAATAGAATGAAACTTTATCCAATTGTTTACGTAGAAATGATTTTCGTAAGTTTGTTCAAATCAAATAAATATGTATTAACTGTTTTTATTGTGACCTGATTTACTTGATAATAAAAAAGTAAAAGCAGCGTGTGACTGTAAATGTGAAAGGTTCTGGGTTTGATTCCTACTCCAGGTAATGTAAAAAAGTTTAGTATTTTCATTTCCCGGGATTGGTAACAAGGCAAAGTGCGGCCTTGAGTTCCGCCATTACCAGCCAGTACTCAATGCTTCAATTAGGGCGAAAGTGAGGAACGGAGTATCTTAACACTAGGTTCACAGGTTCCCTCTGCCTACCCTGCTATATGCAGGATACAGCGTGAAGCTAAAAAAAAAAGATAATTGGCGTTTAAAAAATAAAGAAATGGCCAACGTTTTTTTATTTTGCAATTTAAATTATTCTTCACATATTATCTTACTATATTTTATAAGAAACTTACAAAAGTTACATATTTCTTTAATAACTACATAGCTTCACGCTCTATCCCGCATATAGCAGGGTAGGCAGAGGGAACCTAGTGTTAAGACACTCCGTTCCCCACTTTCCGCCGAATTGAGGCATTGCGTGCTGAGTGGTGGAACTCAACGCCGCGCTTTGCCTTGTTACCAAATCCAAGATATTAAAAATTCCATTTCCTGGAGTGGGAATCGAACCCACAACCTATCGCGTTTACAGTCGTACTCTTGTGCCTCAGCGCCACGACAGGCGTAAGTAACTTAGTAAGTTTAGTAACTAAAATTATATGCAATATGCAATTAATATATTTAAACCCTAAGTTCATAAAGCAAGCACATATTAAAAACATTATCAAACGGTCAAGTACTAGTAGACGAAATACAATTTCTTTATTACAATACCACTACCATACGTTTTTGGGATGTAGCCAAAAATTTAATCAACTCCCAACTAAGTACCTACACTTACTAGGGTTGTATTATCGTGTTTTACTTAATTCCTCGGCCAATGGGCGATTCTAGTAAAGATAACGCTTAGGCTTGTTGACTCATATTCATTTACAAATTACTTTGTATGGCCATTATTAAATGTTTTAAAATGTGTTTTTAAATTTTGTACGCCTTTAGTTCTACTGAAAGGATAATTAAAAAATACTCAATTTTATATTTTGTGAGCGTATTTATAATTTGAGAAGTGACCATAGTGGCGGAATAAGACGGGGTCCAACTACAAACACGACGATTGTAGGTTTGAGTCTCACTTGGGGATATGATATTTATTATATTTCAATTATTTTCTTTTTTCCATTCAGATAATACAAAAGCGGGTGAATGCCGCCTCTAAACAGGTAATATTTCGAATTCGGGGCAGAAAGATGAAAAAGGAGTACCTTGACACTAGGTTCTCTCTACCTACCCTGCTATGCGGGAAAAAATGTGAAACCAAAAAAATTAAATAGAGAACAGAGTACTGTTAAGTATAGTTAAAACATTATGTTCTTTCTGCCAGCTCTATCATAATATATTAAATGAAAATTATTTTAAATAAAATAGTATATATAATATGTGTAAATCGCAAATGAAATCAAAAATTGACCATAATAATTTATGAGTAACAAATACAAATAAATGAACCGTAAAATCGTTAATAAAATTTCCACACAACGGAAGCCATAGCTCTATTGAGTAAACTTTAATAAACGACTAGGCGGGTGACGCACTAACGAGATTATAGAATTTGCGTAAGACGTTATCCCAAGTTATTCCCATGGCGTTATTATAAAGTCAACCTTCGCACCTTTAATTAAATTGCTGTATATTAGATATAAGATATAATATTATACTACTTTTTATTTATAATATATTCTGCATATAGCAAAGTTGGCAGAGAGTCTAGTGTTAAAACACTCTGTTTTCTATTTTTTGCACAACGCCGCACATTATCTAACTATAGTAAAAGGAAATTATTTATATTTAACCACTACCCTGAATGGGGATCGAACCCAAAACCATCATGATCTGCATACAGTCATTACCACTACACGAGGCCTGTCGTGGCGCAGAAGCACAAGCGTGTGACTGTTAATGCGACAGGCTTTAGTTCAATTCCTACTCCAGGAAATAAAAATATTAAATAATATTTAGTATTCTATCCTCGCTCTGATAACAAGGCAAAGCGCGGCGTTGAGTTCTGGCACTCAGTACGCAATGCCTCATTTTCGCCGGAAAATGGGGACCGGAAATGTTAAGAGAACGGAGTGTGTTAACACTAGGTTCTCTACTTTCCTCTGACTACCCTACTATGTGTGTGATACAGAGTGAAGCTAAAAAAAACTACTAAATGAATTTATTATTATTAATAATGAATTTTCTAGAATAAAAAAATTGTGGAACCATGTGATACCGCTTTAAATAAATCCATGTAATAAGACGAGCTTAACAAATGTAATTCCAATACAATAAAATTCTACCGTTTATTAATAAGAAAATTGGCAGGTACGACTATAGTATTAAAATGTAAACGAACGTTGGCATCGGATACGGTTAATTCGATTGTGTTCAGTTTAAAACATTTTTGCGGTACAACTGATGAAACGTTTACTGTCGCATAAATATATTTGATACCCGCGACGTCGCCGAAGCGCGAAAATTATGTAAAATTTTATAGATTTGTGGATACATTTCGGAATTCATTAAGCGTTTGTGAAAGCTGCTTTTGTTTGTTTTTTTTTTTAATGTATCACGCAAATGTGAAAATGTCAGCTACTTTTTTTTTATTTATATTTTTTATTAATAAATAAAAATATATATAGTATACATAATATACTATATTTTTTTTTTTTAGTTTATTTTTTAACTTTTAAAAGTTCTGAATATAAGTATAAAAGCGCAAACTAAAGTCTTCTTTTAAAATGTTAGTATTCGACCTTTTATTGGGATTCCTTACTGTACTGGATACGATACACTAAAATACGTCACAAATCAGCTTAACTATACCGCGGTGCCACGACTTTTATAAAATAATTCTTATGTTCGTTTCAAATTTATTTAATAAGTGTGGGCTTAAATCACATTATACACCTTCCCAATATATATCTATATAAATGAAAAACGAGAGATATATACTTAAACTAATTATAGCTTATACTCTACTTTAAAGATACTGCACACATATGTATGTGTACACGACATCTTTAAAGGAAAATTTTAGTAGGAATTTAGTTACGCATGTTACGGTGAGTACGAAGTTAGTAATTCCTTTAGAAACATTAAACTTATGATGGATGTCTTCCCAACGAGTAATGACTTGGGCTTAGTCGACTTAACTTGTTTATACCTACGTTGCCCATTACTATTTCAATATGATAAATCTCTTGGATACAGGTACCTATTGTGTAAGGTGAAAGTTATAAAGTGTATGAGTTTGTAACTAATTGGTCACTTAATACAAGTTATTATGGAACAGTTATCGTGTGTTAACGATGACTGTGGATTCTAATTCCACATAGGGGTAGTTATTTATTTAGATAACATCTGATATGGTCTACGTAAAAACGTTTTGTTAGGTGGTAGGAGGTTCGTCCTCCGTCTAGCTCACGACCACTATCATGTCAAAGACGAACCGCCAAATATCTAATGATGTGTTCCGGTTTGATGGCATGTAAGCCAGGTTTTCCCCTTTCCCACCCATCCTTTCCCCAAAATGTGGTGGTTCCGCTAGCGGACTACTACATTGTCCCCCCTTCAATCAGTATCCTCTAAGTCGGCAACGCATCTACAACATCTCTGCTATTGAAGATTTCTATGGGCGAAGGTAACCACTCACCATCAGGTGGTCCTTCTGCTCGTTTGCCATTCGTTAACAATAAAAATAAATAAATAAATAAACATAGGATGATGAGTTCTATTCTATATGTATGTAGCATTTGTACTGAGTAAAAAATAAGTGTGACACGTCACGGTAGTCTTAATCTAAACCCTTTAACATAAGTGAATGCAAAATTTGTGTTTATCCATAAACAAAATGAATATTAAATATGAATTTTGGATATTTTAAAGTGGTAATTACATACGTAGGAAGGGTTTTTAAAGAAGTTTGTTACATATTTTTGTGGTTAAATTTTCTATAGACATAAGCACACATAAGACATTGAACTTTACGAATACGACACTTAGATAAGATTGTTTAGAAAATAAGTATACGATTTTTTTTTTATTATTATCATTCTACAAATTCACATACAGGTATTAATATATGAACATCTGAAAACCCGACATGGTTTGAGCTGATGTTACAATTTAATTCTTACTTTAAGGGAACATGATCATTTAAAAAACAGTTGTAAATATATGCCTTGTGTGTATCTTCTAACATTATTCGAATTTCTTTGAAATAACAAAGCACGGCGTTGACTTCTGCCACTTGCACAAATTCGGGCAGAAAGTTGCGAACGGAGTGTGACACTATGGACGTTCTCACTGAATATTCTGCTCTGCGGGATAGAGCGTGCAGTTGCTTTACGACAACTTTTAACGTTACCTTTAGTTATTCAAAATATTAAAATCTCAACATATATTTAATGAATATTTTTTAATGTAATATAAAATCACTAAAAAACACAATTGTAGAATAAACTTAAATACTTTAAATATTACATACACGAGATATTTACACAAAACGATTTTATCTTTGCACGTAAAACGGAATACGGTCAGCGTTTTTGAGGATAAATAATAAACGTGTACTCTGCATGCATAAGCTAAATACTAGTACGTTTACGTCTCTAGCGGCAATAATTATAACATAAATTAGAAGCATAATGGCTATTCATATTGCATACAATGTGAATTTTGATAGAATATAATATATGTGTGTTAGATATATTTCTAATAGTGAAATAGGTCTGTATATTTACAAAATGGATCTAAACAGACAACAACTAAACTTTGTAAGTATAGTGTAAATTTTACATTAAAAATTTTTCGTATCAGTACTTACTTATATTAACATTTGAATAGATTTGGAAGATAAAGATACAAGCGACTTGAGAAGCTTAAAAATAAGACAGGGCATGCATGAAGAGGTTAATGACTGTGGACGAGGCGAAATAGGTATGCAGGGACCGTAGCGTTTGGCGCTCCGATCTCTCGAACTACGCCGCTAAGGATAAAGCGTGAAGTTAGGTGGTAGGAAGGGGTATAAAGATATAATGTCATCTCAACGCTTACACTTTACTTCATAAAATTGCATGAAACCTGTACATACTAGGTATCTCAATTTTTTCAATAAAGAATTGAATCAACTATCACCCACAGTAGGCGGCTTTTGTACCAAATGTGCTACAACTTGCCATACTTTATCAATGGTGTAAATAAAATAAAGCTTTTAGGAAATAATGTTGAACCTCTATTTCGCGACAAATATCTCGTACGTAGTTTGGCATGAACGTAGTGGCGTAATTCGTTCATAAATTAAGAAGAACCTACTCGTTCCCGCTATCTTTATGAGGGTCCCTGCCCACTTGGCGTGGAATTAAGTAATCACATGTTGTACATTGCTACAGCTGGCCTAATCAAAATTGCGCACTTGATAAGATTCTTGGCACTGCTCTCATTATGGAATATGATTTTTTGTGTAAATTCATCTAAATAAATGTTAAATTGCTTGATGGTTTCGCTAGAAAGTATTGTTGTAATACAAAGTGTTTTGCTGTAGTTTTGAAGCATTTATTGGTATTTTATATGAATAATAACAAAATATACATAAATAGGCACAACCTATAGAAACAAACAAAGTGAGTTCAAATTCCTCTCGCGACAATCTTTACATTGAAAAGTAAAATATATAAGTATTTAACTACACCTTTTTCTACTATACTTGAGCTTTGTTAATTCACGCTACTATTTAGCTATTATACAATTACTTAAACTGCAAATTTTATGGACTGCTATATATTTATATGAAAAAGGATGTATTTAAATAAAGATATAATGAACTTAAATATGCCAAATTATTGTACCTACGAGTATGTACTTCATATTGCACACGTGAAAATCATCAAATAATTTAGATGAAACTCAGTGCTGTCTGTCAGTCAACCATGGAAGTATTTAGTAGACGTGAATAGATAATTACATAATCAGCCCGTAGGCACTAATCCGCGCCTTAGTCGTGACAGCTTTAGGCCTGGAGATGACAGACATTAATGATAAGATTTAATACGCCTAAAAACATCACAAAACTTCTGTTACTATGTATGTATGTATGTATTTCAAATGTTTTTTTTATAAATAACAATCAAACATGATAACAGAATTGAATGAGATATAAACGTTCCAATATTTGTCCAAATTGCCTTTTACACCGGTTAATTCGAAATTTACGGCCGATCAAACCTTTGTGAATAAATTAATCAAAACACGAAGTAAGGTTAAATCAAAATATGGATACCTAAAAAAATAAATCATATATCAAATATTTATTTAAAGCAGAACATACATACAGAAAATTTTTCATCGTTACTAAACAAACTTTTTGAACACAATTAAATTGTTTCAATACATTGAACGCATTATAAATTCATTTTCAAAGAGAAAACTAAATGAGAATGCCCATTAAAAATAGAATTTAATATCCTGCGAACGTTCCATTCGCACTCTTTCAAAATAATTTTGCAAAATTCCAAGCGATTTATTCAAATTCAGTTCGCTGAACGATCACCCTATTAATACGGCTATTACGCTTCTATTAGTTGCCTTTCAGAATTAATTAATTAAGCAATGTATATCGAGAAAGCTATAAACTCAGGAATGGTCGTTGAAGAAATTAATAATCTTAAAAGAGGGCTGAATCGGTAGGTGGATACACGCCATTACATTCTGGGAAATTACTTTCGTTCATGAATATTACATGGTACACTCATGGAAAAATGTTTGGTATTTAATAGGAGATTGTTGATAACGAGCCATTAAGTACGTACCTACACGCTGTACAATGAATGGGGTTAAATTGGAACTGCCAGGACTAAATTACCCTTCGACTTAGTTTTTGTCCCTTTAGCATATTATTGTGAAATTACTTTTTTTATAATACAA
This sequence comes from Philaethria dido, assembly GCA_033558755.1. NCBI lineage: Eukaryota > Metazoa > Arthropoda > Insecta > Lepidoptera > Nymphalidae > Philaethria > Philaethria dido. Next base: position 426,397 of record JAKGSA010000387.1, read on the forward strand.
AATACCCTCCTAGTTAATTTATTTTAATAGCTTAAAGTTTTAAACGATTCTACAGGAATAAAAACGAAACTGAGATCGCTGGAGTGTCATTTTGTGATTATTACATACGTAATTACAAATTGTTAATTAAAATACATAACGACGCGTGTCCCCGAGCTGTGAAATCATCACAATGTCGTGTAATGAAACGGCGTAAACCTGCCAAAATAAAATAAATTTTACGGTGTATCTGCTATTGTATGTTTTTTTTTGTTTTGTCATTTTAGTCCTTTAAAATATATTTATATATAAGTAATTAATATAATGAGGCCATCGTAGCGCAGTAAATGCGATTTGTTGTGGGTTCCGTTTCCTCTCGGGAGAATAATTGTTTTCATTTTTTCGGTTTCCACTTAATATGCAATATTTCGAATTCGGAAACAGAGTGTCTAGTGTTTAATATATTGAAATTCTGCCAAGTATCGAAGATACTTCCAACCTAACACTGTACTTTGTCTAAACAGATTTTGAATTCAAACATTGCGTGTGAAACAAAAGTTAGGTGCTAAAATCTAAATATATTATCAACGTCTATCCATCACGATATAATTAAGGTAGCTACCTTATATTGCCTCTGGTTGTCTACTCTATTCCTGCCCCTTTCTTTTTACACAACAATTTAATACATCCTTGACTTACCATACCTTCGAGTTTATCACTAGCAGTGTAGTCAGAGAAACGAAGCACCAAATGCTAAGGTCATACTTCTTTCTCTTCGTCAACAGTCATTAACCTCTTCATACATGCCTAAAAATCCCTAAAAGACTACAATTACAAGTAATCACTTTCCTCATGTATCCTCATAGAGGTTTAATCTCAAATCACATAAGGAATGCTATTCACTTCCCGGCGTATAATAGCGTAATTCCCCGCATTGATGTTGAATTTCCTCCGTCGGTATTCGCTAATGAAATACAGCCACCGTAACGAAAGTTAATTATTTCATTTTCATAGCTTCACGCTAAAACATGGCGTATGCGGCGCAATCGTTTTATAATTGTTTGTTTGTTTAAAATAGATGAATATTTATTTAACTAAATACTGTGTGCATTCTGTATTTAATTACAAAAAAAGTTTCTAATATAGTCCCCAGTCTAGTTCGCTTTTCTTAAATATTACAACTAATTTCTTACTTCTTACTAACTCTTAGTAACTTGAAAATCTGCTGTATTTTCATTAATGCACGCAAAGTAATATCTCATATATACAATTAATATTTTTTTTAGCAGAGTAGGCAGAGGGAACCAGAGTTCCCCACTTTCCAGCCAAATGAGGCATTGCGTACTAAGTAGCGGAACTCAACGCTGCGCTTTGCCTTGTTACCAGAGCGAGGAAGTGAAAATACTAAATATTATCATTTAATATTTTCATTTCCTGAAGTGGAAATCGAATCCACAACCTGTAGCGTATACGATCACGCATGTACCTCTGCGCAACGACAAGCCTCAAAATCATCAAATAATAAATTTTATTACGTTGTTATTGATTTGTTATATTTTTATTTCTCTTTACACTTGTCACTAAAAAGTGGAATTTATGGAATATGTATTATGTACATACCTCCTACGTTAAAACCTTTTGCAACTCCACCCAAACCGAAATATATTAAATGATTATATCGCATGCAATACAACTTATTCTGCTCCACTTACCTTTATAACAACATACCTATTTAATTATAAAAAGGAAACCTTTACAACAAACCACGCAATTTTACACAAATGTATAAAGCTCCATTTATAATGAAATACGACTTTATTAGGCGCAATTTACTTCGACTATTAGTATTATTTCATTTAAATAAGCTATGGCAAAACGAAACGAGGCGTTGAGTTCGCACACTTTTTTTTTCGTGAGGAAGCCCTTTTACGGATATCCGCCGGTTGGGGAATACCCACTAAAAGCTTACGGAGCTCCTCCTCAATCACCACTAGCCGGGGCCATGGGAACTACCCCAGTCTTCCATGGGCCCCGGCGGTTGAGTTCGCACACTAGGTTCTCTCTGCCTTCCCTGTTATGCAGGGTAAAAGCAAAGTGTTAATATATAAGCTTTTAAGATATTTTGTCGACAGTGCAAATAGTATTAGTTTGAACTTAAAGCTTGAATAACTTAAACTAAATTTTCTTTGTAAGGAAGATAACTCTTATGGAAGTAACTTAATAACATGCTGACAAACCTGACTGTCAGTAAATGAAAAATTTCCCGTTGTTTAAATTTCTAACTACATTGTCTGGATTACGCTTTGTTTCAGGTTTATTTTCAAATCAGATTTTCAAAGCATTTTTAAAATTTATTTTGTTCATTTAACTTGCTATTTTTTTAAGAAAAAAATAACAACTATACTGTTGAACACAAAATAATGGGTCTTTGTTTCTGTATAAAGTAAAACAAATAATTGTGAAATTCTTAAAAATTAACGCAAAACTTCAGTTTTAATTAAAAAAATGTTGTTAAAACACTTTAATGTACAAATTAAGTACAACAAGTGTACCGTTTGTAGCTTATACTGTTTCAAATATTAACTTCAAAAATGTAAGTTGTAAAAAAATGTATATGCATATTCTCATCTTTTCTCTTTTTTTTTAAAAGATGTTCAATTTTTCTTTTTTTCTTTTGCTATATGGAATGAAACTCGAAACAGTTTTTTTCTTATTTTACGAGGGGACCTGGCAGATATATCAATATACTGAGAAGTTGCATTTAATTAAGGGGTTCCATTGCTTAGTAAGATCCTTGCACGATAATGGGGCGTAAGTGGCTATAACAAGTTATAACTGGCGATAGGCTACGCAACTTGATACTACTACGTACGTATAACTACGTCTTACACGCTTAATCCTCAATAGGGTGTAAAATATGACGTGAATTTACAAGGCAGTTGAGAAATATCGTACTGTAAAGAATATACATAAAAAAAGGGTAAAATACATATGAAAAATATTTTGTGTATTTTAGACTAACAAATTATATTTCTTCTACAACTATTACTACTGCTACTGCTTAATACATTTTTTTTTAACTTCACGCTGTATCCCGCATATAGCAAGGTAGGCAGAGGGAACCTGAGAACCTAGTGTTAAGACACTCCGTTCTCTTTCAACAAATCCGTTCCCCACTTTCCGCCAGATTAAGATATTGCGTGTTGAGTGGCGGAACTCAACGCCGCGCTTTGCCTTGTTACCAACCCCAGAAAATGAAAATACTTCATTTCCTGGAGTGGGAATCGAACCCACAATGCTCAATACATGCTTAATACATGCTCTACTGTAAACAATTAATCAAAATTGTACCCCTATGAAGATCTATCACATCAATATATGTAATAAAACTCTTTCGTTACTTACTGATAAACAACGTACTAGCACTGACCGTAGAAAGCTGAAAGTTGATATCTAGGTTTCTTTTGGAGTGTAGGGCTTCGTTAAGAGAGGATTTCACGTAAATTCTGCTAGAAGAGCAAAAGAATTCTGTCTTAATAGCAGTAATTTCCTGTTTTATCACGCTATTATTAGCTTCACTTATATTATTACTAGTGGTGCCCGCGACTTCGTTCGCGCTCAACTTAGGATTTTTCACTTATTTTCATGTTAAGTACTGCCGTATTTAATTTTTACAACTAAATATTCACCTTGCCTCACCAAATCTTTCTGGTTACACCTTACCTTTTTACAATTATTTACCTTTTTCCAATTATTAAGTACGACTATTACCGTTCATATCTAAAATCGATTATATGATTCTGATTAAATAAATGTATATTTCTTGTTCTCTTTTTCATTTCTTTTAATATTTTTATATCTAATATTCATGTTACTTAGTGTAATTAGAAAGAAAGTATGCGAGTAATTGACGTAATTTGAGGGTGTCAGTTATTTATCTTTTCAACGAAAACTACATTGACTATCAATTCAAAAGCATCCTATAAGTTGCTCCAGGTTCTAAGCTATACCCACGCAAAAAATTATTAATTTCTATTTAGTAATTATCGGCATATAAAGTAACTTGTCTATGTAGGTTTTTTTCTTTTTTTCATGAAAACTAAATCGAATGACAGGATAAAACTATCCTATATGTACCTCCAGACTCTAAGCTATTGCTGTGCCAAAATTCATTCATTTCTATCTAGTAATTATCGGCATATAAAGTAACTTGTCTATGTAGGTTTTTTATTTTTTTCATGAAAACTAAATCGAATGACAGGATAAAAACTATCCTATATGTACCTCCAGACTCTAAGCTGTTGCTGTGCAAAAAATCATTCATTTCTGTCCAGTACTTATTGGCCTATAAAGTAATTTGTCTATGTAGGTTTTTCAATGTTTCCATGAAAACTACGTCGAATATCGGGATAAAAACTATCCTATATGTACCTCCAGACTCTAAGCTATTACCATGCCAAAATTAATTCATTTCTGTCCAGTAGTTCTTGCGTGATGCGCGTTCAAATGTACAGACAGACAGACAGACAAAAATTCTACTGATTGGTTTTTTCACTTCTATTAACGGTATATTAACGTACCCAATTGATATTTTTCTAAAATTTTTCATGTACAGAATTGACTTTTCTGCTCTTTTATTATATATATGGATATAGATTATTTATCAATGTAAAAGAACCAGCATAGACTTGTCCGGATCCAAGGATAAAATAATTTTTACGTCATCAAGAAGTTTATGTTCTTGCAAGGACGAACTGTGACAAGAAATAAGCGTGTTACCTTTTGTTTCTTTTTTAAAATAATTTGTAACGTATATTAGAAACGTGATGTTACTGTATTTATGACATCTAAATAATCGATTTAATTATTACATGTAGTTATATCTTATAATAAAATGTAAAATATTAATAGATACAAGTGTCCCCGTTGACGCGATTATAACACGTTGCCTTTAGCAATGTATATATCACTTTGTATAAACATGGACGTCAAACCATGGTATTGTGTGTAACATTCATTTTGTTAATTTAATATACTTTTTATGCAATATTTAAAAAAAAATGTTGGCATAATTATCGTAAAAAGGAATACAAAGTTTTTGTTTCACGTATTTATATATAGATTATTAAAAAAATAATAGTATTTTTAATATTATTAAAGTGTTATCACACACTTAGGAATAGAAAACCATTTTTCGAAAACCAGCAAGACTCGAACCAGTGCCAATCCCGTCCAAGCACTATGACCGCTATGTCATAGGTTCTTATTCAACCATGTCGAAATTTTTATACACTTGTTATAACTTATTTTTGTTGTTAGCATCTCGGTAAAAAATTGAAAAAAAATTTTTTTTAAAGATTATTTCTATGAACAATCATTTGGCAAGAGAGAATGCTGTTTATTAAATATTTTGATAATTCTAATTGCATACAACACCAGGCGCGGGTTTCATTTCCACGTAAAAAAATTTGTACGCTTTGTATTTTTTTTTTTATGTAGCGGTATTGTTACTAATTTTTTTCTCGAATATAAATTATATTTGAAAGAAAAATGATGTTACTTGCAATTTTGTAATCAATGTAATTTGACTGTTTTTTTTACTTTAGCAATGTATATATCACTTTGTATAAACATGGACGTCAAACCATGGTATTGTGTGTAACATTCATTTTTTTTATGCAATATTTAAAAAAACATGTTGGCATAATTATCGTACAAAGTTTTTGTTTCACGTATTTATATATAGATTATTAAAAAAATAATAATATCATAAAAATATAATTGAGCAACACAAAGTTATACACCAATTATTCCTTGGTTAAACACAATACGCATAACATGATTGTGAGTCCCGAGGAATATTCTATTAATTAAAATGAACTATTAGGTAATAACACGAAACTACGTTTATGTATCTGTTTATTCCATTGCATAACTCAACTGGAATTAGTTGCTCGTATTACCGCTCAAACTAACTTGGTAATTCCTTTACAAACATTAAACTTATGATGGATGTCTTCCCCGAAATGAGTCGGGCTTTAGTCGTCTAGGCTGCTTGTATCTTTATTCTTATTGCAATTTTATTCAAATTAATATTTTATTTACTAAATGTACCTTTTTTGTGTCTTATTTACAAACTGGTTACTTACTTAACTTCACGCTTTATCCCTAGAGGGGTAGTCAGCGAGAACGGAGCGCCAAGCGCTACGGTCCCTGCATACCTCTTTCTCCTCGTCCACAGTAATTAACCTCTTCATGCATGCCCTCCGGGCGGTCCTCATGCTTTTTACGTGACCTTCCTCCAGTATCATTGATACTGTGTTCTCGAAGGTCAACCGAGGTCTCCCCCTACCTCTCTTACCGCTCACTTTTGCTTCATATATCTTTCTTACCATTCTTTCATCACTCATCCTCTCGACGTATCCAAACCACCTGAGCACGTTCTTCTTCAAACGCAATCAAAATTGCAGGCGATAACAAACTGGTCATCGCCTGATTTTTTTAATTGTTAAACATAAAACATCGCTTATTCTGTTTTCAAAGGAGACGTCACACTAAATTTCTACGTCCAAAAGTTTCGGATGTGTGTTGTCTGTCAGTCACTCAATGAGTATTAGAAAACTTTTACGTATATTAATTGATAAGACATACACAGATATACACAATAAACGCCTTTTTTACCTCCACTTTTTGTTTTTCTTCAACAAATTACGGAAGACTATTCCTCTACGAGTTTGGTGAACTAAGTTTAAGTCAATCGATCTTCTACTTCCTGCCCATTTAGAGCTGGTGTATATTGGGTAGTGAAACCTAACGTAGAACTTTGTATATTAAAGCCGGGAAACATATTCTCTCGTGATACTAATACTCTCGCAAGTTAAGCCCAAAACCATTGACACTTAGATAGCTATGCTGTGACAGGAATTCATATAGTTTTCATTAAAATATTTTTTTAAATTAATTTGGCATATACGCTTAATAAAAACACTGAATTGATAATAGAGAACATAATGTATTGACACAAGGTTCTCTTTGACTACTATGCTATATGCGAAAGATGTAAGTGTACGAATATGTAACACAATAAAGTTATTTTACTAACAAAATGATATCACGCCATTGTAACATATTTGGTATGTATTTGACAAAACCGTTCGTTTATTGTGGATTCGATTCCCAGTTAGGGCGCCACAATAGTCTCAAATTAAAAAAATATTATTAATAATTAGATATCCAAGTAACCATAAGCTAAGTCCATTATATTTATTAACAATGTAAAACGTCACTCTACATTCACATTCCAGCATATAATAGCGGCTCAGTAAATAACCAATACCAATTACAATAATACAAATAGCAGACATCATTGTTAAACGATTAGTCCTGTGGCTACGAATGGGCTACGATTATTTCGCAATTAATGGATTTAGCGGTATTCCGATTTAAACGTGATCTATATTCATAAAACTATAAATGACTGATTTAGATTTTTATGAATCATTAACAATAATTATAACAATATGTGATAAAAGTATGATTTTATAAAGATTCTTGTTTTTTTTTTAGATTCACGGTGTACCCCGCACATAGTAGGGTAGGCAGAGGGAACCAGAGAATCTTGTGTTAAGACACTCCGTTCTCTTTCAACATTTTCGTTCCCCACTTTTCGCCGAATTACGGCGTTGCGTACTCAGTGGCGGAATTCAACGCCGCGCTTTGCCTTGTTACCAAAGCGAGGAAATGAAAATATTAAACATTATTTAATATTTTCAATTCCTGTCGTGGGAATCGAACTCAAAACCTGTTCCGCATACAGTCGTACGTTTGTGCCTTTGTGCCACGAAGCGCCTCAATAGATTTTGTTTTGTAAAACAATTCACCTAAGTCGTTTTTATGAAGATTTTACAAGTTTGTAAATATAAAACTAGATTTTCAATGTATTACAGTCAAACAAATAACTGAACTTTGAACTAACAGAAGCAGCCCTGTGTGTGCTATACGTGTGTAATGTATTAACAAATCGGGTATCAAGTACAAGGCTATTTCTTTTTTTTCGCGCTTTATCCCTCATAGCAGGTTGAGCAGAGAGAACGTAGAGTCAAGACACTCCGTTTAACACTACAGTAAAAAATGGTAATAATTAAAAGTTCACTCGTACTTCACTTTCCGCCCCAATTCAAGGCATTACATGATTACTAGCGGAACTAAAATCCGCGTTTTTTTTTAACTATTACTCAAGTGAGAATCGAACTCACAACTAATGTTTACCATCAAACGTTATTCCACTGCACCACGATGGCGTCGTATTTTATAAATGTAATAAAATATTTTTTTTAAATATCTACTATAAGGACATATATTGTGTGCGATGAATTTATCCATAACTAAATAATTAAATAGACAAATCCCAACACGGTTAGATAGCAGCAAGCCCGTTGATGGCGACCACATGACTACTAAAATATTTTGTAATTATGACGTGCCTTTTGGACATGCAAAATAACATTGAAAATTTAATAACGCTATGAATTCGCAATAAGCCTAAGCAACGTTACGCACGACTGATATAAATTTTCAGCCAAATTAAGTGTGCGTCGCACTCATGTAGGCACACTCATGTAATCTACTTAGTTAGTCATGTCAGGAAAGAAACTTTTTGGCATATCGAATATGATATTATTAAATGACTTTAATAAAAGAATATGGAAACTTGGTTTTCATTATCGCAGAAATTATAACATATTATTTATTTAAATTTTACGCATCGTCCGAGTAATTTTTCCAATCTTTATTGAAATCTAAGTCTATTTTACGGACCGGTCCACAAAAGACTACCTTCTAACCTTTAAGATTACATAATGTAACTACCGGTAATCTTATGGTGAGATCAATTGTTAGTATTATGGCGGTTTCCAACTGCCCGTAAAGACTATCATTAATCGTTTAACCCGCCCTTCGAAACATGGATATGGTCATCTGCACTATTATGTAGAGTGCAACAACAAATAAGTAAATTGACCTACCCATGATATTCATGAAAATAATAAAAAACAGGATGGGTAAAGAAAAATAATTATTTTCTTCTCTATTTATCCCACAAATAATAAACTTAAAAACTTTTCATACGTACCTCCCAGAGCTTACAGAACAAAGGCTACGCCCTAATACTCAATTTACAATATCTATAAGGGTATTAATTGCTTTGTAATTGCCTAAGAGGCAATTAATTGAGATAAAAATTTAATAGAGATCGTAATATCTGTTTAAATTATTGTTATGACGAATTTATCGTGCAGAATTCTTAACGACGGAGCAGAATAGAATATTAAATTTCGGGCTTATTACTTGAATGTAATAAAGTTATTCTAAATTACAAATGATCAACTTTATTAATGTTACTAAATTTAATTATTATACGTATTAGTCATAATTTATAACATAAGTATAATATATTCTTACTTATTTTGAATAAACCATTTTTTAAGAGACCTTATTAATTTAAATTAGAAGGATAATAACACATTTAATATATAATAGTATTTTTATTTCAGGATTACTATTATTATTCCTATATTGATTCTGCCAAATACCATATTTTTCCACATCCTCATGGACGACATGGACAATCACACTAGACTAATGGCGTATCACTATGTCCTTTCACAAATAATACCTTAACATCAGTCATATCACGTTTTACCAAACAACTATAAAAATATTAAATTATTAATGCTCTTTAACTTCAATTAATTTAAATATAAGCATCAACAACAATCCGAATTAATTTTGCCATACCTACTGTTAAAATATTTTTTGTGGATTTAAATATTAAATGCTTACTGTAGCTTATTTATTATTCATTCGATTCAATTTTATTAAATAAGCACTGTGCAAATATGAGTAGACTCATTCGTTAACAACCTCAATGGGTATTATATGTACATAAACTTATTTTAGTTAAAATGATTGATGGGAAACGAGGTATGTGTTATCCTTTCTATGTTAATTATAACAGGATATAACAACCTAAACAAATAAGGATGTGGTTACCTACTTCAAAATTTAGTTTCGACAAAACTCGTGTAAGAAGTTAAATTTTGACAATTAATTTTCAGGTTTCAAACATTAATATATACTTTCAGCTTTATGCTTTTCTCTTCATAACAAGGTATTCGTAAAGACTTGTGTTAAAACACTCCGTTCTCAGTTTTCTGCTCGAAATAAATAGTGTGTTTGGTGACGGAACTCAATACCGCTCTTTGTCTTATGACAGTGGAGAAAAGAAAATAATTTAATATAATCATTCTCCCGAATGGGAATCGAACCCACAACCAATCCATATTTACAGTCAAACGCTGACTGCACCATGGTGGCTTATACCTAAATCAAAGTTTAGATTTTTCAAACTTATAAAAACCGTCATAATAAAATCAATAAAAATATTTTACTAGACGTCCTTCATTAAGATGGAAATTAAACAGAACACCATTTTACATTTTACGGTTAGTTAAGGAAAGTTTTTTAAATGTTTAATTATTCATTCTAAACTACGAGTAGGTACGTCAAAGGACTGAAATGATTAGACCTCTTGTTAACTGTGTACTTTGCATTACGCGCAAGTCTGTACTGTAGTATGTTAACAAAGCAATGCTCAGGAATATGAGAGAAACATTGTTCCTTTGGGACAGATAATAAATATTGTTGTCTTTTTCTTTGTATTTTGAACAGTAGAATACGAAGAACTTTATGTAAAATAATTGTAGTTTTATAACAAAAATTCTTTTAACTATTGCTGTTTATAAACTAGACCAAGCTTATAAAGTAATTTTAATATATTATTTTCTATTTTTATTTTTGTATGGTAGGTCAAATGTACCGATTTAAGATTTTTAAGGCGTAATTCTTCATCATCAATATCAATAAAACATTATTGTTTAAAATGAAAATACATAAGGACGATTGACTATTGGAACTAAAATAACCATAAAATATTAAATTTACGTGACGGATATAGTGACTGACTTAAATTATTTGTAACTTAAATATGTAACTTAAATTATTTGTTACAAAATTATTATTGTTAATATTGTATTAAAAAATCCATTTACCTAATAAAAAGGTGTACTTCTTATAAACCCAATTTTCGTTTTATTGACTCACTTTACGAATAGATCTACTAAATATTTATTTATGAATATTAAATGAAATGATTTAATATTATAGAGAGAAAAAAAAACAAATCAAATGGCCAGTAAGAAATATAACTATATCCTACGAAATATTCTAGAAGCTTTTCGCAAAGCTTCATATGTCAGCTTATAAGGTGTAACGATAGATGGCGCTAATTTTTAAACATTTTTCAAATACTATCTAAAAAATCACTTGATTTCGAATGTATATTTCTTAATCTTCAAAAGCAATATTTTTTTTTTGAAACAATTTCTACTAGATATAGAGTTAAAACATTATAAGGAGTATTAGGTAACTATTTATTATCTGTGGAATTTTTAAGAGTTAAAATTAGTACATTTTTATTCTGTATCCATTAACTAACTTTGTTGATCTTTGCCATGAATATTCCTAGCTTGTTATGTTAGACAAGCTGTATATAAAGCATTATAACTCCTCATTAATAATAGATGGAATTTATTTTGTTGTTTATGCGTTTAATTCCTAACAGTGCCTTATAAGTTAAAGTGCAATATTAATATAAACTCATGAGGTGTTTCACGATCGGACTTCATTTGTTTTCATTATGACGAAGCGCCGAAGAATAGTTCAAGCCGACAAAATTATACAAAATGTTATTTACGTGTTTTGTTTGTTGATGTTTTTACAATTAAAAGGTATTATTATTTAACATATTCCATAAGACTTATTTTAAAAACTTTGTTATATCTTTTTAGTCATGAATGCGTTTGTTTATTTATCAGGTTATTACTCGAGCGTAAGTAATCCTGTGTTGTTATACTCTACGGCTTCCAATATACGAATAGCAAATACTTCTAAATTAGTTAAATATAATGCAATAATTAAGGGATTGGAGCAAGGCTCTGCTGTAGATTTCCTATATAGGAAAAATTTAATATGCTGGTCGGAACAGACTGCGGAATTGATACAATGTATGGAATATAATAATACACATTCGGGACAGAAAGTAAGTTAATGTTAAATTATCAATATTAATTAACATATCACCTAAAACAAAGACATTTTTTTTATATTAATAGATAACTTGTTAATATGTATATTAATTCCATGAGTAAAGATAACAATAAATACTTTTCTTACAAAATATTTTTACGTAAATATATTTTCAGGTAAGAATAGTGTCTACAGGTTTAATAACACCATCTGGTATTGCAATTGATTGGTATACTGAAAAGATATATTGGACAGATGGAGAGACTAATAGAATTGAAGTCATAGGGATAGATCAAAAATATAGAAAGGTCCTATTCTGGTCAGATATTGACCTGGCTCGGGCTATTGCTGTAGTTCCTAAAGAAGGGTTTGTATAATTTTTAATTAAAAAAAAGACACTCTGTTTCCCATTTTCTGCTGAAATTCACCAATTTGCAATACAATATTCATAAAGGTTTTTGAAATTTTTATAGATTAATGTTCTGGACCGACTGGGGTGAAATCCCAAAAATAGAAAGAGCTGGTATGAATGGGGACCCAGCTACTCGAAAAGTAATAGTGAAGGACCATATTTTCTGGCCAAATGGTATTACAGTGGACTATGATAACAATTTAATATACTGGGTAGATTCTAAGCTACAATTTTTGGATGTCATAGACTTTAGTGGCAATAAAAGAAAAAGAATTGTGAAGGAAGGACTAAAGTATCCATATGCTTTAACATTTTTCAATGACAGATTGTATTGGACTGATTGGGAGACTATGTAAGATATATATTTAATTTTTCCTTATATTATGTTTTTGTTTATATCACATACTTTTGCTGCCTTTCGAACTGTTTGCAAAGAGAAAATATTTATTATCAAGTGTAAATAAGCACCACTTTAGCATCTATTAAAAGACAATATTTGTTTATTTGATGGGACCCAATACTTCAATTATTCTTAATTACTAGTGAACAATATTAAAAATACAAAAATTTGCTTAAGTTGAATTGGAACACACAAACATTGATATAGACAAATCCCAACTATACCATAATGTATTAAATGAAACTATTTTAACCGGATTAATCACATCACAGGTAGTCAGAGTCTACCTGTGACCATGGACTACTGTATAGTGTTTGAAACGTGAGGTTTCCAAAAATGTATTTCCCAATACTAAAATATATGCGATTAAACCGGTTAAAATAATTTCATCTAATATGTGTAGTAATCGCGAAAATCAAAGAGCTGATTATGTGTATACCATAGGGCTTTTAATGAATTACCATTATGTTTACTCCCTCGTTGCAGGGAGAGACAGAGAACCTAGTGACGAAACACTTCATTCTTTGCTGTTAGTTCAAATCGTAGATATTTTATGTCAAGATTTTTAAATTCAAACCTATATATATATATAACCATTGTGTTCACAACAGTAATTAATGCTACCATTAATAATTACTTAATTGTATATAAAATGCAAATTCCAGGATAATCTACACATGGGATATAAACACTCATAGTGGCTTAAAGGAAGTTCAGAGATCGGACTCAGCTCCAGTAGATATCAAAGTATTTGACAATAGTAGGCAAGTCATGCCCACTGGAGACTATCCATGTAAAGATAATGAAGGTTGCTCACATTTGTGCCTTTTAGCGCCTTATTCACCTGGTAAGTAAATATATTTTTCTCAACCTCTAATTTTAACTAGAACACTGTCTATGCCTTAATAATGGATATCTCATTTTATATAAAAGTGAATGTCAAAACACTAGAAGTGTTTAATATTTATTTTATTAATTTAATAAGTTCCAAAGTATTACATTATTATAACAAACATTTTCTGAATTTCTGCTCCATATACACTATATGTATGCCCGTTTTCATAGTCCTCTGTCCACATATTTTTTTAAAAAGAGATTCAAAGTTTCCCTTTCTATCAATATAATGAATTTTTACTCATTTTTTTCGGTTTTTCCATATTGAATATTCAATGCTATAATTTGTATTACGTGACCTGAGAATTGATAATAGTTCGTATATAAACATTTCTCCGAATGAAGATCAAAGTATTGCGATATGCAATCATACAGTTATTAAGTGCGCTATAATTGCATTAATAAAGATATATTATTTGTTTACGAATTCACCGCTGCAATTATTCTTGTCAAATGTTACTTTTTTTAACTTATTGTTGTATCCCGCATTTAGCAGTGTAGGTAGAGGGAGAGAGAACCAAGTGTTAAGACACTCCGTTCTTTTTAACATTTCCGTTCCACACTCCCCGCCGAATTGATTATAAAATGTTCGTAAAATATAACATTTCCCCGAGTAGTATACAAATCTAAAACTAAACACGCTTACGGTTTGAATTTTTCTTTGCCTTCTAGCAGTATTCAGGGTAGACAGATAGAACCTTATGATAAAACACTCCACTCTCTGCTTACTGCCTGAACTCGAGACATTTCAAAAAAAATCAAAATATTCTCTATTCAAATAGGCTGTTACAAGCACTTTCGAATCGTCAATTTACAAAGGTAAAATGCTTTCCGAGCCCGTGTCAGTCCTAACGGAAGCTGCCACCGGCTCGGAAAGCATTTCTGCTGAGAAGAGCCGCCAAGAAACTCATTGCATATTGAGACACGGAACTCAACGCCGCGCTTAATTCTTGTTGATTATAACATATTAGCTAGGCTAGCTTAGTATAGATGAGATGGCGCACCATAGGATGGGTTTTATCTCCAAAAAACAATTAATTTATTATAAAATTTAATTATAGCGTCTAGCTGATTGAAAATGGATAAAATAAAAAAAATTACAACATTATTATTTTTGAATGCCTGTCGTGGCACAGAGGTACAAGCGTGTGACTGTAAACGCGACAGGTTGTGAGTTTGATTCCCACTCCAGAAAATGATCATATTAAAATAATATTTAGTATTTTATTTTCTCGCTCTGGTAACAAAGCAAAGCACGGCGTTGAGTTCCGCTACTTAACACGCAATGCCTTAATTCGGCGGAAGGCGTTGTTGCTGAAATGGAAATGTTATAAGAGAACCGAGTACTAGATTCTTTGGTTCCTTCTGCCTACCCTGCTATGTACGGGATACATAAAATTTTTTTTATAAAATATGGTCTTTTTAGGCTATGTCTGCACTTGTCCAACGGGTGTAAAATTAATGGAGGGTAGCAACACAACCTGTCACAATGGACCTCAGTCGCTGCTACTTGTAGCTCAAAGATCTATGATATCTAAAATATCATTAGATTCATCTGATTTCACTCCTTATCCGTTGCCTTTGAAGGATCTGAAGCAAGCACTAACTGTGGATTTTGATCCGAAAACTGAATACATATATTGGGCAGACAGCTTGGTAAAATTTTCTTTTATTGATTTTAAAATTTATAATGAATGTTTTTATTATTTTACTAGTTTTATATTTTAATATATTATATTATTTTATCTTTCACTGTAAGACTTGAGTTCATTCCTAAACATGTAATAATCACGCAAAAATATTTTTTTAAAACTTGGGAAAATTATTTAAGTGAAGACACTCCATTTTCCACTTTGCGCCCTACTTCGAGAAGTTAATTGTATTACCAATGCGGTAATAGAAAATAATTTGAATATAATCATTTCCTAGAGTATAGATCGAACCCACAACAATCATGTTTACAGTCATCAACATTCTGCCACAATGACTTCATATGTTCTTTTATTGAACTATAATATATTTATGGTCATATTTTCAGGCTAAAACAATATCCCGGGCGCGTCTGGACGGCAGTGAGCAGTCAATTGTAATACACAGTAGCGGCAAACCTGACAGCATTGCGATAGACCCACTAGCAAGAAACATTTACTGGACCGACCCTGTCTCAGATACTATTACAGTGGCAAGACTAGATGGTAGCTCTAGAAAGGTATGATTATGTTTTTAATATATTTAGTAATTGTGGCGCAGTAAGACACTGTTTAATTATAAACGCAATTAGTTATGGATTCTATTCCCGCCAGGGGGAAATATTTTAAAATATTTTCATTTATCGGCTCTAGTAAAACAAAGCGCGGTATTGAATTTCACCACTCAACGTTAAATTTCGTCTCGAAATCGAGCGGAAACTGGAGGTTTTAGTATTTTTATACTAGATTCTCTTTGACTGGATTTCTCTGCGATTAAAAGCGTAAAATGTTAAAAATTTATATATAAATTATCGCAGCTATTCATTTACAAGCACTAAAACCACTTATATACTCTTTCCAACCAATTGAATAGAATATCGTATTTTGTCTACCAGTGAAGCATATTTTTATATTGTTAATGTAATATTTTTCATCATGTTGTGTTTGAAAACATCATGGTGTTTGATTTGATTGATGATGCATCAATACTTGTTTGTCCAACATTTATTAATTTTCATATATACAGTGTATATAAAAATATATTTGTTTTAAACATTTGTTTCATTTAACACAGGTAATAATACACGATGACTTATACAATCCTCGCGCCATCGCACTTCACCCCACCGCTGGTTGGATGTTCTGGTCTGACTGGAATGAAAAGAAACCTAAAATTGAAAGGGCCAATTTAGACGGTACAGACAGACGATTACTTATATCTGAAAAATTGACCTGGCCCAATGGTATTGCTTTAGACACTGTGAAGAATAAACTTTACTGGGGTGACGCTAGAATGCACAAAATTGAGGTATAGTATTTTAATTGTGTTTTATTTGGTTTTTCAATTTGAATAAATACAATAGAAGTTCTCTATAGTACGATATGATATTTTTTTATACTTTTACAAAAATCTTATACACTGTCAATCAAAATTTGTCTCTAAATGGTTTTTAAACCTTGCACAAACATTCATTCAAAACTCAAATCAGTTGGAATCGAACCCACAACCAATCGCGTTTACAATTTGACATTCCTACTGCGCCACAATGGTGTCAATATTTTTCAATTTTGGTAAAATTAAATAAATTTAGAGACCTCAGTGGGATAACATCTCACTAAAACGTAAATATTGGTTGTGGGTTTGATTACCATTCGGGGCAATGAATATATTTAAATTATTTACATGTCTCCGCTCTGCTAACACAGAACACTGCATTGAGTTCCACGCAAGGCGCAAATAATGTTTCAAATTCGGACACAAAGTGGAAAACGGAGTGTCTTGACACTAGGTTGTCTAACTACCCTGCTGTAATAAATTAAATAAATTAAAATTTATTTCAGGTCTGCAACATGGATGGCACGAACAGAACAGAATTGCATAGTAGTGATATTCTTCATATCTTTGGCTTGACCTTGCTAGGGCAACATTTGTACTGGACTGATATGCAACGACGCACTTTGGACAGAATTAATAAAGATACTGGTATTGTATTGTATTTTAAGTAGATTTTATTATTAGTGTGGTAAATATGAAGACATAACATATGAGGCCTGTCGCGGCGTAGACGCACAAGCGTGCGGCAATAAACGCGACAGGTTGTGGGTTCGCGATTCCCATTCTAGGAAATGGAATTGTGCATTCACACATTTTTAAATGTGTGAATGCACAATTCCATTTCCTAGAATGGGAATATCTATATCTTATTTAATTTGCTTATCTATATTTAACTTGCTTACCAATAATTTAAATTTATTATATTATATAGGCGGTGAAAGACAATCGGTAGTGGAACAAATGGCAAATATGATGGGCGTGAAAGCGATACGTCTGAAGCAGCCATTAGGACACAATGCGTGCTCGAATGCAAATGGCGGATGTTCACACTTATGTTTTAATAGACCTAATGATTATGTGTGTAGTTGTCCGCTAGGTAAGTTGTATCAGATATTATTTTAATTAATATTAAAACACATTTTACATGTAAAAATATGTTTTTATAAAATTTGTTATTGCTCTAGAATCTATAGTAAAATAAATGACATTTATTTATGTTATTGAACATTGCACCTTATAAATAAATGAATTTAAAAAAGCAATTTTGTAAAATTTAATTTAACAAAAATTTTGGGACAAGTACCATGATTAAGTTGCATTACAATGAAGCGATATTCTTGACTAAATTAGTTAGTTATTATAGTATTCTTTACTAAATTAGTAGTAGCTCTTATTAGAGAATAATGTATGGCTGTAATAACGTAAAATTTAAACATTACTATTGAAAATGTAAATAAACATGTAGGTATTTAAAAAAAATGTAATTAATTTAACATTTTGTTTGATTTCTAGGCTTAGAACTAAGTAACGATAACAAAAATTGTATTGAACCAGAAGCCTTTCTAGTATATAGTAGGAAGAATGTAATTGGTTTAATTAGTGTGGAGAATGAGAACAACGACGCAGTGCTGCCTATTAGAGAGTTAAAAGAAGTCAGGTAATCATATATTTATTCTTAATAAAATTATTTTTATAACGCCTGTCGTGGCGCAGAGGCACAAGCGTGCGACTGTAAACGCGTCAGGTTGTGGGTTCGATTCCCACTCCAGGAAATGTAAAATTTAGTATTTTCATTTCTAGGGTTTGTTAACAAGGCAAAGCGCGGCGTTGAGTTCCGCCACTCAACACGCAATGCCTCAATTTGGCGGAAAGTGGGGAACGGAAATGTTGAAAGAGAATAGTGTCTTAACACTAGGTTCTCTGGTTCCCACTGCCTACCCCACTATATGCGTGAAGTTAAAAATAAAAATATATATATTTTGGCATTTTTTTTATTACCCTCCTATACATGAAGTCTCAGATATTCTGTTCTTGTTATTAAAAATATTTACACTAGGAAGATATATAGGTTAGTAATATGAGATTCCATTCTATCATGCCATCATGGCGTAATGGTACAGCGTCTCGCTATAAATACGATTGTAAGTTCGAATCCTACTCGGGGAAACGATTATATTTATATTATTTTCATTTTTTTTTTAATTAAGCATGATGTATCGGCCTATAAGTGTTTGTTACACCTAGATTTAGTCCTGTATAAAATAAAATAAAATAAAGTTTATTGGGAACAAGTAGGGCTTATTATACGGTAACAGAAGATACGTTGACAACTGCTAAAGTTGGAAACTGCAGCGCAGCGTCATCGTCATCTTATACTGAATATGTTGGATCTAAACAATGTGGTGTGGTGGATCAATAAATAAATTTCTTCGCTCTGGTGATGGCTTCAGTTGCATTATTTATTTCCATTTTCAATGCGTTAAAAAAATATTCTTTCTGCCCATTGTTTATTATTAGAATTAGTTAGTAATTAATTAAATTTCAATTTCTATATTATTACAGTGCCTTAGCAGTTCACGTGTCTGGTTCTAAGATATACTGGTCTGATAGCAAAAGTAAGACAATTAATCGATGTTCAGTAAACGGGGCCAATATAGAGAGGATAATGGAATGGGTAGGATTTGTTGAAGGTGAGCTAAGTGTGGTACTAAATTTTATTATATTATTTTGTTATTTAATATTTCCACTGTAAAAGCGATTGGTGGTGCGTTCAATCCTCAGTCGCGTAATAATTCTTGTGGTTCGTTAAATCATACGTTACCACCATATTTGTAATATTTTACGGTACATATTTATTGAAATTTTACATTTTGTGTAGTTTAGTGTAAATTTGAAATCATTTGCTTTTATTATAACTTAAATTTATTTAGAGATATAATAATCTGGCTCTTTTTTTGGTTCCATGCGTTTTCCTTATTCAAAACCAAAATACGTTTTATTTCTAATAGGTCGCAAGGACTTTCGAATCGTCAATCAAAAAATGTCAGTATTGTCAGTCATTAAGCTACCAAGCTCAGGAGACAGTATTTAATAACTTTAACTGACATTATTATAATTACAGGTTTAGCAATAGATTGGTGTGGACAAAATATATATTGGACAGATACAACGACGCAACGTATAGAGGTGGCGAGACTGGACGGCTCCAGCAGACGCGCGCTCATATGGCAAGGTCTGAAGAGACCTAAGAGTATCGCTTTGGATCCACGTAAAGGGTAATTTAATACAATATTTAGTTATTAGTTAATATAGTATGGATATATAGATAAATCTTCAATTCTAAAAACTTATCTCTACCTACCCGATTTTGGACCCTGTTTTATTTTATTTCTAGATTTTTTTTAAGTGACTTATATTAGCACTTACATATAATACAACTCTAATATTAAATAAATAATGTAGTATTTAATATTAGATTTGTAATCACATTGTAAAGTAAATAATCTCACATTTGAAATTTTATTTCATACCATTAATTTCAGCTACATGTACTGGTCAGAGCTAGGCTCAAAGACAATCAAGCGCGCTACAATGGACGGGAATTCCCCTACAACTTTATTCGAGCAAGTAGGCAAAGTGCAAGCTTTAGCCATAGACTATGAAAAACGAGTTATATACTGGGCAGCTTTAGACACCCCAACCATAGAGCACGCCTTTCTTAATGGAACTGGGAGGAAAGTGCTGGTGGCTAATGTGTCTATGCCTTATGCGTTGGCTTTGTATGCAGATAAACTGTTTTGGGGGGATTGGGTTACAGGTAATTATTTTTATTTAGTATTATTGGGAAACTTTATAGCAATGGTCCTATCCAAATTTAGAAATTCTTTGGCAGGCCAAATTTTACATTTGATTTTTTTTGCAGGCCACACTTCTTAACAGTATTTAAAATTGTATTTATATTATAAATATTGCATTACAAAATTACAAAGTTTGTGAAAAAAAAAATGGTAGAACTTAATTAGCAAGAAAATATCTGTAATGTACGAGTAAATAAAAGCTTGACAGGCCTATTGTACTGTTGTCCCTTATTTCCATTTCTATCTTCCAACTCTTAAGATACTTTGGGAAAAAATCACTACCATAGATACAACGATCATATTTTTACAACAAATTTTCAGCCCCATATTTCAATTAACAAAAATATTTTTTGTATTGTAAAAACAAAATTAATATGAGAGAAAACTTACTTGAATTTATTTTTTGAATAAGAATTATATGTTATAACATTTGTAATCATATACTGATTTAAACCCATACATTTTTCAGGATTAGTAGAAGTAGCCCACAAAACCGACGGCACAAATCGTCACATCATACACAGAGAACTAGACTACATATCGGATTTGAAGGTGTACCACCGAGCGCGTGACACGTTGTCCAACCAGTGCGGAGTGGACAATGGCGGCTGTTCCCACCTCTGTTTGCCGCTACCTAACAATGATTATAGATGTGCTTGTCCTACGCATTATAGATTGAATAGAGATAATTTGACTTGTTCAGGTTAGTTTTTTTTTGTAAAAATATTTTTTTTTAGTCTTTATTGTAATTTGTTTATATATCGTGATTATATATAATACTCTTTTTTCAATGTTTCAAAGTGGGACAGAATTTGACTGTAAGCACGAGTGGATGTGGATTTGATTCCCATTTGTAGTAATTATATTTAAATTATTTTATTTCACCGCTCTAATGAGACGAAACGCGGCGTTGAGTTCCGCCATCGAACACGTATTCGATTTCGATGTCCGAATTTTTTTCAAAAGCGTGTTTTTTAGTTTTTTTTAAATTACTTTTTTTTTCATATTATTGCGTTGACGTTGGTCCTTGATAAGTATACAAAAATTCAAATTGAGCCGACGTTGCAAAAGTCAGCTAATATCGCGTTCAGCCTCCGTTACATACAACCTAACTTAGAAAGCGTAAGATGAAAGTGTGTTAAAAACGCCTGTTGTTATTTATTTAATTTTTTTTTGTTACGTAAATAAATATATTTATTGTAGTTAAATATGATTTTCTATGTTACAATATTATTTTCAGAACCGGAAGAGTTTTTATTGTTCGCTCAGAAGAATGCGATAGGTCGCATTTTAGTTGCGAATGGCGAATGTAACGAAGCTTTCATTCCTTTGACTGGACTCAAAAGTGTTAGAGCTATCGAATATGATCCTATTAATAGGTAAGTCTATTATAAATTATTTTTTTAAAATAAAAGTATGGCAAAAAGATACATTAATTTCAAAAAAGTGAAACATATATTTTAAATATAAGAACAACAAAGATTTTTTTAAGGGAATTTTCTTACCATTTTAAAAACTAATAATTAGATTAATTTTCCTTCCTCACATTCCGCTGGATCGAGGCATCGCTTGCTGAGTGGCGGAACTCAACGCCGCGCTTTGCCTTGTTACCAAACTCAGGAAATGAAAATACTACATTTCCTAGAGTGGGAAATCGAACCCATAATCTGTTGAGTGTGCAGTCGCACGATTGTACCTCTACGCCACGATGGCGTACGGATTTATTGGTAGAGAACGGAGTGTCTTAACACTAAGTTCTCAGGTTCCCTCTGCCTACCCTGCTATATGCGGGATACAGCGTGAAGCTAAAAAAAATAAGTAAAAAAAATCATATATTCAATTATAACATTTTATGAAAATAAAACTGGAAAACCGAAATATTAACAATACTATTGTATTAAATTTATAAATAATATACCTAACAATTTCAGACACCTCTACTGGATGGACGATGATTCTCACGCCATAAAACGGGTACCCATCTCATATTCGACCACGTCAGCTATAGCTGACTCCACAGTGGTAGTGTCGGGTCTCTCCCGACCATTTCATATGGTGCTGGATGTATTAGGCAGGACACTATACTGGACTTGTTTGGACACTGACTCAATTAATGCTACTTCTATTGATAATAATTCTTCAACTGGTGTCATATTAAGAAGAGAGAACATGATGCCTAGGCTATTGGCCTTTCATCAAACTAAAAGGTATTTTTATAATTTATGTTTATGTATATATAATAAATAAGAAATCGCTAATTACTTAGTGGTGAAATCGCCTTTAGTGCTTCATATGTTATTTTCTTTTTGTATTTCATGGGGCAATTTTTTTTGTGGGCAATGAAGTATAAATAAATTCAAATATTAACTTTATAATATCGTGTTAATGCTATGTGCATTTGCTTTGATGTTTACGCTTAATATGTGATTTAATTAATTTTTTTCATTTTTATTTTGTGAGATAAATGATTGCGTAATAGCTTAAATAATAGTTTTATTAATATTGAATGTCGATAGACAAAGTACGTCATTGAGTTCCACACTCAACAGATAATACCTCGAATCCAGGCGGAACCCTAAGCTTTGTGGGATAAAACGTGAAACTAAAAAAATATACTTAATTTGTAATAAAATGTCACCCCTATTTGTATACCCCAGGATACTAATCTGGAGTGACTCCGGCCTGAACGCGATAATGGCAGCGGAGGCGGACGGCGGTGCGCGCAGCGAGGTGGCGCGCGCCGCCAACGTGTCGGCGCTGGCGCTCGACCACGCCAGCGCCACGCTGTACTGGGTGGTGGCGCGCCAGCTCTATGCGGCCGACTTGGACGCGCCTGCCACGTGAGTGGACTGTTTGAATTTTATATTCTTTTGGAACGAAGTTCCTTATCGCGCGTTGTGTGGGGCTAAATGGAAAAAATTAAGACTAAAAGTTGTAACGACACTTTTTGCTATAGTTGTAAGCCGTGCGGCGTGCGCGTATTTCTCTGTCTGTCTCTCTCTCGCTCGAATAAAGCGAGGTAGTTATTTTCGTTACGTCTTTCTATTTCGCATCGAACAGTGTGGTGTCGCGGCGATTATTTTTATTATAACTTCAAAGAAATAAAATTTTATTACAATTCCTTCAATAATTAAACGAAAGGAACTTCGTTCCATCCGAGCGTCCCTTGACACCTCTTTTTTTTCCGCATAGCAAGGTCATATCAGAGAAATGATAATAATTTTTATATAATCATACACAAGTTTGAATCAAATTGCGCTTACGAAATCAGTCGCTACACTAACATGATATTTACTTAGACTTATGTCAACTAAATTACGTCTTATATGAGGTATATTTAATTAAAGAAGTTTTCATTTAAATAAGTATTGTTTAATAATGGTTTTTTAACTTACTCTAAAAAATCAGGAGGTTCTTAATTGGACTATATTTTTATGTGTTACTGCATAACTTTTTACTAAGTGAACCACATTAGATGATTATTTTTCATAATATAGCTAATACTATTGATGAGGTTCATTAAAATTTAGTTAACATCTGACAAGTAGTTTTTGAGTTAATCATTATAATTTTAAGTGTACTTTGAAATCGCTTTTCTTTTTTTTGTGAAAATTTAAAAAAAATGATTGAAAAAGTTGTCTCAATGTGTGTATATGTGTGGCAGGCGGCGTGTAATCTGGCAGGGCGGTGCGGTGTCGGCGTTGGCGGCGTACAGCGGCGCGCTGTACCTGGGCGGCGACCGCGCGCCCATGCGCCTCGCGCTGCAGCGCAGAGACGCGCCCGCCACGCCGCTACCGCATGTGGCGCGACTTGTGGCCGCTGTTAGCGTTGTTAAGGTACTTAGTTGATTGTTGGTTTTAATGCTATTTGTGGAATTATTAAGTAATTAATAGTGAGGAACGGAGTGTCTTAACACTATGTTCTCAAGTTCCCTCTGCCTACTCTGCTATATGCGGGATACAGTGTGAAGCTTAAAAAAAGTTGAGTATTTTATTTATAATGTTTTTTGTTTTGACTTTTTGGATTGGGTGGACTATCTATATAGATAGTTATCAAGTTCAAGTTGTACTTTTATGTCTTGTCCCGTATAGGAGTAGGACTTGTCAGAAAGAACCTAGTGTTAAGACACTATTCTACCTTGATTGGAGAATTTTGTCTTATTCTTGTAAGACCAGAGATCTGAAAATAATTTAAATATAGTTATTCTCTCGAGTGATAATTAAATCAACAACTAATTGCATTTACAGGCAGATTCTGTTCCACTGCGCAAATTTATAGTTCTTATTATTGTACATATTTTTATATATTTGGTCATATTTTGAAGAAAATAATATTGTATTCATCGAGATAATAATTTTTAAATAGCATAGCTTTAAAAAATTAAAAAGAATTTATTATATCCAATCTCTAATATAATCTAAATATATATATGAAACACATGTCATTCTAAGCGACTGACAGATAATATATTAATTAAATTAATGATTATATAAAGCTGGTATCTACCTAAGAAAGTCTCAAAATTTCTATCAAAACGGGAATAAGGTTAGAATTCTAGCTTTTATAGTGTATGCAAGTAAAATCGGCGGATAGAGCTAGTATTTTTTTTTAACTTCACACTGTATCCCGCTTATAGCGGGGTAGGCAGAGGGAACAAGAGAACCTAGTGTTAAGACACTTCATTCTCTTTCAACAATTCCGTTCCTCACTTTCCGCCATATTGAGGCATTGCGGGTTGAGTGGCGGAACTCTACGCCGCGTTTTCTCTTGTTACCAAACCTAAGAAATGAAAATACTAAATTTTACATTTCCTAGATTGGGAATCGAACCCACAACCTGTCGCGTTTACATTCGCACACTTGTGCCTCTGCGCCACGACAGGCGTTATAGAGCTACTTACTTATTTAACTTCACGCTTTATCCCTAGCGGGGTAGTCCCTGCATACCTCGTATAGAGCTAGTATAAAATAAATAAAATATATAATTTTTGGTCAGGTGTCCCGCTCGCACCCGTGCTACGGCGGGCGCGCGTGCGGCGGCGAGCCCGGCGCGTGCGGCGCGGCCGGCGTCTGCGGCTGCGGACTGCGCTG
Source organism: Philaethria dido (assembly GCA_033558755.1). Classification (NCBI taxonomy): domain Eukaryota; kingdom Metazoa; phylum Arthropoda; class Insecta; order Lepidoptera; family Nymphalidae; genus Philaethria; species Philaethria dido. The sequence continues at coordinate 452,197 of JAKGSA010000387.1, forward strand.
CGCTGACGAGCGCGCCCGCCCCTGCGCGCCCGGACACTTCGCGTGCGACGCGAGCGCGCCCGCGCCCGCTTCCGCGCCCGCGCCCGTGCACTGCATACCTATTGAGTGGAAGTTAGTGTTCTGTTTGTCGTTTTAAATTACTAACGAGTTAGTTTCAAGTTATTTTTTTATTGTTAGAGTTTAGTTAAGCTAATGGTATTTATTGGTGTTTTAGAGTTTTTAAGTACATAAAGTTTGAGTTAATCGAAGTTAGAAAACGTATAAAAATTTTACGGGACTCGAACCTGCGCTTCTTTCTCTTCGAAATTCTTTTCTTTTTTATAGATTTTTTAATTTTTTTTTTACTAAGTTAGTGATTAACACTTTACATTTTTAAAAATATTTAATAGATAGTATTTTCGCTCGCCAAACGAATAAATACCTTTAGATAGCAGAAACTTGTAAAAATCTCTTTACAGAGATGAAAGCAAAAATAAGAAATTATAAGCGTTAATTTCGACGCACCTGGATAACAACGTATAGCCTACCGATCAGAGGGCTTGTACGGTTTCCAAGAAGTGCGGGTTCAAATCCTACTATGTTCAAATTTTTATACATTTGTCTAACATAATCTAAATGAATGGTAAAAAGTATGGTAGTTTAATCTGTTTCTATTGCTACCATCCAAGTACTAAATATTGTAATATTGGTGTAAAAAGAAGATAAATATTATATTAATAATTAAATATTACTGAATTATATTTTATGTTTCGTAAATTACCATATATAAATAAAAAAAAACTTGATGCCTAAAGCATGTCAACATCAAAATAAATAAATTACGTTATCCTTTATGATGTTAGCGAACGCTAAATATATTATTTTTATAAATTAAGTACAGTAATACGTACAATACAACATTTCATTGTTTACTTACATACATATAAATATTTACTTCAATAGCACTATAATATTAAGACACTAGTTTTTACATTCAATATATGATGTACTGCGTTTTGCACAGATGTGACGGTCAGCGCGACTGCGCAGACGGGTCTGACGAGGCGCGCTGTGACCCCTGCGCGGGTCTGCGCTGTTCTGACGGCACCTGTGCAGCTGCGCTCGGTGCCTGCGCAGCCGGCGCATTCTGCGTGAGGGAACCGCTGCCTGATGCCTTCCGGTCAGTATTTGATGTCTGTCAATTGTTGCAATATATTAATTAGCTTTTACGTCAGGCTTTTATTGAATATTGAGAAATAAACAAATATATTTTTTAAATCAATGTACATGCTCCAGTTTTGCGTATATTAAGTGGACAAAGTGCTGGTTTACTTTTCTTCTGTGACTACATATAGCACTTAAAACTTACAATTCCAAAATATGCATTATAATTTTTAATATTATAATTGGTAATTAACTGAATAAGAAACTAAATTTATTTTTTGTTATACAAAATAAATTGTATCTTTAATTGTTTTTACTCAGGTGTGACGAGCGTCTCTGCCTCCCGCCCAAGTTCCTGTGCGACGGACGCGCGCACTGCGAGGACGGCAGCGACGAGGCGCCCGCCACCTGCGGATACGTGCATAAAGACCAAGTATGTAAATGGATATTATCTTTGTGTAATATTCTACAAAATTATATATTAAACTAGAAGAATTAACGCCTGTCGTGGCGCAGAGGCATAAGCGTGCGACTGTAAACGCGACAGGTTGTGGGTTCGATTCCAACAAGGCAAAGCACGGCGTTAAGTTCCGCCACTCGACACGCAATGTCTCAATTTGGCGGAAAGTGGAGAACGGAAATGTTGAAAGAGAGTGGAGTGTCTTAACACTAGGTTCTCTGGTTCCCTCTGCCTACCCCGCGATATGCGGGAAACAGCGTGAAGTTAAAAAAAAATATATAAATTTTTCCATTTTCGCTGCTTATTATTTCACAAAATAATACATCACGTTGCTAAGCCCGAATGTATAAAACATTACAGCATTATTTTAGCTTATTTCTCGCTCTCAATTTTCTCCTGACCTTGTTTCGGCTATGGAATGAAACGCCTACTCCACTGACCAACCCATCTTATTGAGGTAAGAGGTGTGCACCGGTTTAGACTTCCCCGTTATTACGCAGATTAAACACTTCCACTCTTTCGAGCATCAACAGCTCTTGCTCACTCTACCAGCCAATAAAGGCAAGCTAAGAAGCAACAAGACTCTCTTATCTCTAACAATTCGTAACGAACAGTGGACTTATTATTATTAGTATTATCATAGGCTGATGGCTCAAATTATATTAAAGTCTCCTTTTCAATTGTGAAATAATTATAATTGAGAAGAATTAATAAATATTATTTGCTTTTTGGCTATCGTGGTGCCGAGGTACAAGCGTGCGACTTTAAACGCTACAGGTTGTGGGTTCGATTCCCGTTCCAAGAAATGAAAATTTTAAATAATATTTTCATTTACTCATTAATTTGGTAACAAGGCAGAGCGTAGCAATGAGTTTTGCCAATGGTTTTCACAATAGTTCAATTCGGCGGAAAGTGGGGAACGGAAATGTTAAAAGAAAATGGAGTGTCTTAACGCTCGGTTCTCTGGTTCCCTCTGCCTATCCTGCTATGTTCGGAATACAGCGTGAAATTAAAAAAAATAATTTTATTCCCCCATTCTGGTAAAACAAACCGCGGCGTTGTGTTCTGACACCCAACACGCAATGTCTATTGTGTGGCCAGGTTTATGCCGTATAATTAGAGTTGCATGTATTGGCAGGTGGTATCAGGCGGTGGCGGTCGCCAGTCGCACGCGGTGGTGGCGTGCGTGGTGGTGGCGGGCGCGGGCGCGGCGCTGGCGGGCGCGTGGGCGGCGCTGCGGCGTCTGCGGCGCGCGCGGCGTCCCCCGCCGCGACCCGCCTTCACGTTCGTCAAGCCCGAGCCGCCGCGCGCGCGCGATCTGCGTGATCAACGTGTTTGTGGATATGACCAGTTTGTATTGTTTTGTTACTTTTAGACCGTAGGAGTAGTTAGACCGTAACGTTTAGCCATTCTGGATGGCTAAACGTTATGGTAATAATATGTTATATATTTTTTTATCAGGGAAGAGGACGATACAATTTTATTACCTGGTAAAAATATATTCAACAAAAAAAAAACAATGTAATTTTAAAGTGTGTGTTTGTAATTATGTATCACAGTAAAAGTGTAAAACTGTTTTTATTGCATATTAAAAAATTTGGGTACGTTTTAAAAACATGTATGAATAACGAGCAATAATAACATTTTCGTTGACAATTTCCACAGAACAAGCGTATCGGGCACGCTGTCCCCGTCCGCGTCGGCGTCCGCGTCGGGCTCCGCGTCGGACAGCCTGTGCGGGCGCTACCCGCGGCCCACCGCCAACCCGCCGCCGTCGCCCGCCACGCACCCGCGTCGCCGCGCCTACCGCCACTACCGCACGCACCCGCCGCCGCCCACGCCCGCCTCCACCGACGCGAACGAGTCCGAGACCGAGCACGCGCGCGCGCCGCCGCCTTCGCCCGCGCCTACGCCCGCGCACACGCCCGCGCACACGCCCGCGCCTACCGCCTACAGCAAGCTTACGTAACCAATGACTGGCTGAGGGGGATTCTTATCGCGCCTACCGCCACTACCGCACGGACTCTACCGACGCGAATCCGAGACTGAACATGCGCGCGCGCCTCTGCTTTCACCCGCGCCTACAGCCGTGCCTACTGCATATAACAAGGTTACGTAACCAATGAACGACTGAGGTGATTTTTTACCGCGCCTACCACATGTAAACTTGCGTAACCAATCGCAGACTGAGAGCATTTTTTAACTTTGCTATATATATTACGTGGGTGGGTGGCTTGTTTTATTTAAATAATAAATAAGGAAGCTAGTTTCAGGTAAATCATCATCTTAGTGGTACTTAATTCTTAAAGACGGTTAGAAAAAGCCTTTTCTTAGTGTCGGTAAAACCAAAACCTTAGAGTGCGTTTCGTGAGGGGGAAGAGAAATTTGAAATTTGCGTTACGCGATACTTGAACACCATCAAACTCGACATTACCCACGTGAGTTTCAATAACACAAAAAACACTCTAATTCCGCCGAATATAGGAAAAGGCGTGATAAAGCGTGAAGCTATGTTTCATGATATCTTTGATTTTCGCAATTTTTACACATATTAAATGAAACTGTTTTAATCGGATTGTATGGGTAACTGTATATATTTTAGTAGACCTACCTAGAGTCTACCTGTGACCACAGACTACTGTAACTGCTTTCGTTTAAAATATTCGTGATTAATTCGGTTAAAATAATTTCATTTAATATAACCACGTGATTAATAGCTACATAAAAGAACTTATCGCATTATATAACAGAAAAGTGCGAGATCTAAGAATTGTATAGTTAAATCTATTGTTGGTGTCTAAATAATATTTTAGACGCGAATAACAAAGGGTTAAGAAACAAATAAATAAAACATGAATCGTCAATATAAATAACGGAACAACGACTAATGGCAAAAATATTTATATTTAATTTTGCCAAACGACATTTAAATGATAATTGTGAATTTGGAAATATCTGTAAGTATAAAAATTCTTATCCTAATCGTTTTTCGATCACATATCAGTAAGGCAACCACGAAAAGTTGCGACAACTATGTCGTATCGTTATCGAAAGCTAAATATATAACTTTAGTTCCTCTTACGCATTAGTAGGGGCACTTTTCTATTCCCATACAAATTCTTTCGATGACCATACGCATACTTTGTCACAAGTTTTCGTGCTTGCCCTACAGAGGTGTAATAACAAAGGTGACAATTCAGTTAATGCAATTTCCAAAAAATGTATAACAATGCAAGTACTATGTTTTTAGCTGTAATGTATTTCGTTGAGTATAATTTCGATATAGTTTATTTTATTCTAATGTCAGTTAACTTGTAACCTTAAAAAATATGATGGATTGTTGCGTTTGTTAGTAAAAGATGGACTTTGCCGCCTTTGTCATTAGACTTCTGATATAGGAAAAAAATTAGCTTATACATAAACAAACATATCAACTTTACAAAAATGATTATTATTTTTGTTCAGCGATAATATTTCTATAGGTCCGATATTATATTACATGATATAATATCGGAACTAGATATGAATTGTCATTTTGTAATATTACGCCCCTTTGTTGGTTCTAAATCTAAATATAATTGGTAAATTAAGAAAATATTTAGTTTTTGGCGGGTTATAGTAAAACAAAATGATAAACACGTATTTATAGCAAAAATTTAAATTTTATTATTTTTATTGTTTTTGTAATAATTAAAATGTATAAAAACCCGTCAGTCGTCACTATACTATATTTATTACTTTAAAAAAAATAACTTCATTAATTTAATTCAAATATTGTTAACTATTATTATATAAAATATATATATATATATATATATATATATATATATATACTTAAATTTAACATAAAAATACCTAATAAATAAGAAACCAGTACAAGAGTAAGAGGATGCCATATTATTAATTTTAACTATACAATAGTATAATTTTACAATGACTACTATGATGTTTGTGCCAAGAGGGATTTGATATCACTTATAACATTTTTTATAATGTATATGTAAAGATAGAGCATTGACCTTAATAAATTACTACCAAAATATGTCAAATTCATAAAGTAAATCGTCTTGCTTTTCAATATAAAAGAAAATAATAATTATTTGTATTAATTTAATATTTAGCAGTGGCGAAGCGTTCATACAATACGGTTCCCACCGGCTTACCTTTTGTAAGTGACTCTGATATCTAAAACCACCTAAAAAAGGTTATTACTAAAATCCGATAGTGAAAGTACTAAATTTACTTCCTATACCGGCTTCCAAAAATATATATCGGCTTCACTAAAGTTACCGGCATACCTTTTTAAAATTTTCACCCCTCGCCACTGATATTTAGTAAATTTATTATTTAAAACAATAATAATGACATCTGAATCCAAAGCATTCTATAATATATTATATGTCCACATTATTTTTAATTAATTATGATACAATTTTATTACATTCATATATTGTAACACACATGCTCTATCTAAATTTACATATATATAAAATGATCTAAAATAAATCATGAAATAGTAATAACAAATAGTAACTTTTGTAATAATGACAATGGTGGATGACTTTAAGGATTACATGATTAATTACATGAATATATTGTTATAGTGTTTGGCATATACATTATAATACTGACTTTATTAAAAATGGTATTTAATTATTATAATTAAAGCCTGTCGTGGCGCAGAGGCGCGACAGGTTATGGGTTCGATTCCCACCCCAGGAAATGGAATTTTTCATTTCCTAGGTTTGGTAACAAGGCAAAGCGCGGCGTTGAGTTCCGCCACTCAGCACGCAATGCCTCAACTCGGCGGAAAGTGGGGAACGGAGTGTCTTAACACTAGGTTCCCTCTGCCTACCCTGCTATATGCGGGTTACAGCGTGAAGCTATGTAATCATGTATTATTATTAATATGCCATAACCATAGACTACTGTAACTCAACTGACTAACTTCATGAAACTTCTTGCATTTTTATATATATTTATATTTGTAAAATACACAAGGAAATAGTTAAATAATTATAGACAATTTTAATAATAATTTTATAGTTCTATTTGATTTAAGCTATAATATATAAACACCATAAACCCGTCAATAAAATGTGAACGTTCGATTTGGTGCTATTTCAATGTTCGTGCCTCAAACCTAGTTGAATAGGGAACTAAATGTAAATAGAATAAAGAATATATTGTAAATAAAATCTTTATACCTTACTTTAAATATTAATTGATTATTGTAATTATAGTGATAATGATATTTGCTGTTCTGAAACTTTTGTCTCTTTAATGTTAGGTTCTCTTGATATTTTGTGTTAATGCTGTCTCTTTCTAATCATTTAAAATGAAACAGACAGCACTATAATTATCTTTTCTGTTTTTTTTTTTTTTTAAATTAATTTACCAGCCATAAGTATAAATGTAATTGTGGAATGTAACAAAAAAAGCATTGTTAAAAATTTAAATCTCAGGAATTTCTTGAAGTTTTATGTGATTAATGGCATAGTTTCTATGCAATTTATTTTACAATCATCTTAATGATAAATAACAATAACTTTAATAATATTTGTTTTTTTGTAACTTTGTATTTTTTAAATTTTTATTACTGATTATTATTGGTTATAGAATATGACAGTCAATTTCCTTTTAATTTTACATATAAATATATTTTAGCATTATTTTACTCGTCCTTGGTCAATGTCTTATTTGGAGATCATATTTAATGTTTACCTTCATTTAATTAGATTATTAAACATATACTAATAAAAACGATAGGTTACTAAAATATACTAAATTAGCACAAAATATTACTTAATTACAGTAAAAAATAATCATTATTTCACTAAAAAGGGCTATCATAATAGAGCGAGTTCCAGATAGCTCTTAACGCACAAAGTAAAGCATTTTTTTTCCGTATATGTATATGTCCTTCCAATAAAATCATTACATGTTTTATATCTGCATACTACACGCACATACATAGTATTAACACGATCTATTCAATTTACACTACGATTTTATATATAAATCTTTATTAATAATATATAATTATGTCATTTTACAATTTATTAAAACATATAAATGATTAATTTTATAATTTTAGCTACTTTTCTAATGTTATAATTTTTAGGGATTTTTGTAAACGTTGTACAGACAGGCTTGTTTCCTTTTAACGATACTTGTATTGACTGAGTTTGACGTTTTGCTAATAAACTTTTGTACCTGTTTCTTATGTTTCTTTTTTAATATCGTTTCTCTCTGACTACTCTGGTATGTTTTTTTTTTTCGACTGTGTAGTATGCTGTTGGCCCTATTGGCCTCGACAGCGTCACCGGATTTTGTGGGGGGCCGAGCTTGAAGAGCTCTGACCCTGGCTTGGCCTCCTTGGGAGGAGGACCATCAACTTAGTACTGCAATGTCACAAGGGCGCCTCCTGTGGGGCCTACTCTGGTATGTGGGAAAAGGTGTGAAATTAAAAAAATAGAATAAAGTTCTCATAGAGTATTGAAGGCATATCTATAACTTAGTGTAAGCATGATGAATTTCGACTATCAAAAAAATACTAAAGGTGGAGTTGTCACTGTGTAATATCATACGATGTTCATATTTATTAGATACTCGGTAACAAGAAATCGCAAAAATAGACTTCTTTATGGTATTAAGTTTATAATTTACTGTATTTCTATCTTTATAGAAAAATTATGTTCAAAAAAGTAAGCGAACGTGATAAAAAATCGACAGGGGGCGTATATATTATTATCGTTGATTCATGACAGGCCATGTGGGACTCATATCACATTCTCTTTCTGATGCTTTACCAATACCGAGGGGGCGTAACCCCTGTAATATTAATAATAACAATATTAAACTCATGTCAAAATCATTTGGTAACACCGCAGTCAGCAGCTATAGTCGGTCGCGAACATATCGCGATGTCGCAATTGTTAATTTACTGTCTAATAATAGTTGTGTGGAGTGAATTTTTAAATGGTGAAATCTATAATAAAAGGCCAAAGATAAAATCTTCAAATGGAAACATTATATTAGAAGCTGCTTACGGCAAAAATATTTATTTAAACACATATGGACCAAAATCTACTATATATTTAGGGGATGTGGATTATAGAAGTCTATATAATATTTCTACAAAAAATGATAACCTTTACCCCATGGAAACTGATGATGGTGACAACGATCAAAGTAATACAATCCAACCTGGCGTACTGAGAAGAATAGAAAACTTAGAGTCTTCAAGAGACAACTTGTCGAGTATTTTATCCTCGAACCTATCACGTCTTAGTCGCCGAGTTACAACCTTAAACACAAAGGTAACACGGTTACAAAGCTTGCTTAACAAACATGAAGAATGCCGTTCATATCCTTGTGCTAATGGGGGCACTTGCTTAGATCTAATAAGTGGACATTACTGCTTATGTCCGTCGAACTGGAAAGGAGTAGACTGCGATGAAGATGTTAATGAATGCTACAACTATGCCGGTACCGATTTAGGATGCCAAAATGGAGCGACATGTATCAATAAGCCTGGTTCATACGAGTGCATATGCAAACCTGGCTGGTATGGAGTAGACTGTACAAGAACAGAGAAGAATTGTTCACAGGGTGACTTTGAAATGTGTGGTCATGGTATTTGCGTTCCTACAACGTCGGGCCAAGGTATCAGATGTATTTGTAATCAAGGCTGGACTACGGACAGCAAGGGGATAGCATGTTTAACTGATATAAATGAATGTGAATCTTCACAAAGAGCACACTGCTCTGTAAATCCAAGAGTGGATTGTGTTAATGTACCGGGATCGTTTCGGTGCGGGCCCTGTCCGACGGGCTACGAAGGTGATGGATTTGCGTGTTACGATATTGATGAATGCTTAACATCAAATGGTGGCTGTAGTACTAATCCAATGGTGTTGTGTCATAACACTATAGGGTCTCGAATTTGCGGTTCCTGCCCACCAGGCTATCAAGGCGATGGAGTAACATGTACATGGCGAGGTTCTTGTTCTATTAACCGCGGTGGGTGCCATCCTTCAGCACAATGTGTAGAAAATTCGCTAGTCAGTGGAATAACACAGTGTGTATGTCCTTTTGGGATGATCGGTGATGGGATCGGACTTCACGGTTGTTACGTCTCTGCTGAAAACTCTACAAATAATTGTGAAAGTAATCCATGTGGGACCCACGGACATTGTCACCCAGTTGGCGAGGGCTACACGTGCATCTGCTACCTGGGATACGGAGGCGCTCACTGTGATAAACTTACTAACTTATGCACTAATAATCCATGTCACAACGGTGGCACTTGTCGTTTAGATGAACGTCTGTCAAACGGATACAGATGTGAATGTACAGCGTTGTATTCGGGTGAATTATGTCAAGTGCACTCAAGACCATGCGGTGGAGTTCTTGATTCTGAGGAAGGTAGTATTGTATATCCGCGATCTAACGCTACTTACAGTGATAATGCACGCTGTGCTTGGGTTATTCATACTGCTCCTGATAAAGTTATAAATGTCACATTTACAAAATTTAATTTAGAGGATCATTCTTCTTGCAACTATGATTTTGTACAAATTCATGATGGTAGGAGTTCAGCCAGTCAACTTATAGGTAGATTCTGTGGGAATTATTTCCCTAATGGTGGTAATATCATTTCAAGTCATAATAATTTATACTTTTGGTTTCGTTCGGATCACTCAGTAGCTAAGGAAGGGTTTTCTTTACATTGGACCAGCATAGCACCAGTATGTGGTGGTGAAATAAATGCACGTGAACACGGACGTATAAGTTCACCTGGTTCGCCCGGAAGTTATCCACCAAACCGAGACTGTTATTGGCACTTATCAACAAATTTAGGCAAAAGAATACAATTACATTTTTTTGAACTTGATATAGAAGTGCATGCTAATTGCAGTTTCGATTATTTAGCCATTTATGACGGTGATCATAAAACTGATCCACCTCTGAAAAAATACTGTAATTCCACTCAACCCGCGCCATTGCTGTCGACTGGATCTGAGATTCTAATACATTTCCATTCCGATAAATTAGGTAACGGCAAAGGATTTCAAATATCGTATGCACCCGTTGAAGGAGTACCTGGATGTGGGGGATTGTTTACAACTGATAATGGTGAAATAACGTCTCCTTCATATGACAACGCGTATTTGCCCAATCTGTTTTGTGAGTATCATATAAGAACGCGCCGAGATACAAAAATTAATATGGAAATTAAAAACATCAACTTAGAAAGGTCATTTAGATGTAGATATGATTATTTACAAATTTTTGATGGCGATTCGGCAAATTCACCTCTTGTCGCTAAAATTTGTGATAATACTGGAATGAAAAAATACATATCCAGCACCAATAACCTTTTTATAATATTTAGTAGTGATCATAGTGTTACCGCTACAGGATTCAAAATTACATATCAATCAATTTGTGAAAAAATATATACACAAGATAGTGGAGTAATTACTTCACCAGAATATCCGATGAATTATCCAAAGCAAACTTCTTGTCATTACATTATTAGTACAACACCGGGCAAAGCAATTGTGCTTACATTTCAAGATTTCGACGTTGAAGATAATAAGTATTATCAATGTCAATATGATTTTGTTGAAATTAGAGATGGGCCGTCAATAAATTCTACATCAATGGGAAAATTTTGTGGAGGTTCTGAAACATCTGTACCTGCTCAGACGTCTACTCATAATTTTATGTTCATACATTTTAAAACAGACATAAGTATTTCTGGGAGAGGTTTTTATGCTAATTATACCACAATAGATAAAAAATGCGGAGGAATTTATAAAAATTCAACTGGAATTATAAACCATCCAAAAGAAACTGAAGCATTATATTCTAATAGTCAATCTTGTACATGGATGATTATCGCTCCTGAAGGGATGCATATTAAATTGGAATGGAAGAAATTCATACTTGAAAGTATGCCATCGTGCAACAGCGACTACGTGGAAATATTTGAATATGATGAAAATAACGTTAACAGCTCATTAGGAAAATATTGTGGATCTTCATCTCCTCCAGCTATGACTACATCCTCAAATCGTATTTCAATAAAGTTTAAATCAGATGCTAGCATTCGTCAATCTGGTTTCTCGGTATCCTATTCTTTCTTGGATGAAAGAACATGTGGTGGGATTTTTGTTAAATCACACGGATACATTTATTCCCCAGGTTGGCCCCATAATTACGCGGCAAATCGTGAATGTCAATGGACAATTACTGTACCTATAGGTCATCAAGTTGTGTTAAATGTTACTGATTTTGAGCTAGAACGGCCTTATAGTGAAAAATGTGACTCCTCTGATTACTTGTCGATTTGGGATGGCGCCACTCAAAACTCTTCATTAATAAACAAACTTTGTGGGTACATTAGATATAAAAGAATAATTACGACTGCTAACAGTGTGCATTTAAAGTTTCATTCGGATGCTTACATAAATGGAAGAGGATTTAGAATCGAGTGGGATGGTTCGGTTACAGGCTGTGGAGGCACCCTGACTGGCATATCTGGTGCCATATCATCACCCAATTATCCACAAAATTACTATGAAAATGCCGAATGCTTTTACCGAATTGTCACAAGCTCGGGCTCAAGAATTCAAATAATTTTTTCGGAACTTGATTTAGAAAGGACGCAAAATTGTAATGATGACTATGTCGAAATCTTTGATGGCCGTGATAGCAACTCACAAAGTTTTGGCAAACAGTGTTTTTTGTCCCCACAGTTAAATAATATAGAAACTTCAAGTAATTATGCGTTAGTTAAATTTAGATCTGATATCTTTATAAGTGGCAAAGGATTCCTTCTTAACTACAATACTATATGTAACAACAATATCAGTGGTAGCTTTGGAGTTATTGAAAGTCCCGGTTACCCAAATAATTATCCTGTTGATATAAATTGCTTATGGACTATCACTGTTCCTAAAGGAAACAAAATTAATATAACTTTCACACATTTTAATATTGTATCCCCAACATTTCCTCATTGGGCGCCACTTAGAACAACTTCTAGATTCAGATATCCATTTCCATCGCCATGTACATCTTATTTACAATTTAAAGAAACATCAGACGAAAATTTTTCTGACAAAAAATGTGGCAGTGTCTTACCTCCACCGATAAGCACAAAGGACAATTCTCTACAAATAAAATTAGTAAGTGGACGTTTTACACGGACCGCATTCCGTTTAGAATGGATTAGTTACGGGTGTGGTGGTCATATACAAAAGCGGGCTGGCGTTGTTTCTATGGATAAAAATATACTTTCGTCCGGTGAATTAGAATGCGAATGGGTCATAGAAACACCTGCCGGAACAGCAGTAACTATCATTATTTCAGAAATATACATGACTGAATCTAAGAATTGTTCTTTAGACGCACTTGAAATTTATAATGGTCAAAGTAAAGCTTTTCCATTGCTTTCTAAAATATGTACCCGTGGAATAACAATTGTGCAAGCTACGTCAAATTTCCTTTTTGTAAGACTTGTAAAGACATCTACAATGAGAGATGTTTATTTCGCGTCTCATTTTTATTCGAATCCTGGAGGTTGTGGGGGTAAAATAAGTGCACCATTTGGACTTATACATTCTAAGAATTATCCTATGAATTATGATAATAATTTAGATTGCGTGTGGTTATTATCAGTACCAAAGTATCACAGAATTGAGTTAAATTTTCTAAGTTTTGATTTATATTACACTGGAGGAGAGGATGACGAAGATGATTGTGGAGATTCTATCAAAATATATGACGGTATTGAAACGTTCAATTCTAATTATTCTTTTCTTATATGTCCTAAAAGTAATATATCAATTCCAATCGTTACAAATTACTCCAATATTAAATTACAATTTACAAGTGACGCTTATGGATCTGCTAAAGGTTTCAAATTAAATTTCACCATGACGTGTGGAGCAGTAATAACGGCAACTTCAGATGGAATAATTTCAAGTGCTAAATATATTAATCATCATAAAACTAATTGCACTTGGATCATTAAAGCGCCAAATCTTGAGGATAAAATAAAATTAACCATAACACATATTTCATTAACTCAATTCTCTGATATTGTAACAAATCGAAAATGTCAATCGTCTTATCTCAAAGTGCTTGATGGTAATGACGACTCTGCTCCATTGATAGAAGAATACTGTGGCCATAAAAGCCCTCCCACAATTGTAAGTCAAGGTAACGCAATAACTATTCTATTAGGTACGTATACAGATAAATTATCTGGCCAATTTTCAGCACATTATTCTACACTGACTAATGCTTGCGGGGGTAATTTAAGTTCTGAAGAAGGTGCAATAGCTTCGCCTAACTATCCCCGTTCATATCCAAGCAACATTAATTGTGAGTGGACACTATCGACAGCACCCGGTAACAGAGTATATGTTACATTTGAAAAATTTGACCTCGAATATTCTGAAAACTGTAATGAAGATTATTTGGAAATACGAGAAAACAATGGCGGAGGCAAGCTCTTAGCTGTTTACTGTGGACGCGATACACCCGTCAATACTACAATTGGATCAAAACTATATTTAAAGTTTCATAGCGATAATAAAGATGCAGGTCAAGGATTTCTTATGCACTATGGTTTTCTACATGGTAATGAAATTACTGGTGTTAAAAGTGGCAAAATTGCATCACCTCTTTACCCAGTTCCATATGAAGGTCAAGGTGAATACTCTTGGCGGATTATGACGAGTACATCAACTACCATTACTCTTAATATAAATCGTTTAGAAATAATGAAAAATGGAGAAGTTTGTAATAATAAATTAACCATTTACGATGGATACGATGTGAATGCTCCGATAATTCAAGAAATGTGTGGGTATCTGTCAAGTGAAAATAAAGTATTACAAACTACTTCAAGTGTCGTGTATATTATACTTACACTGGATAGTACAAACAGCGGTGCACTCTTTCTTATCAGTTGGTCAGAATCGATGAGAAATGTAGGAAATAATGACCTTGATCCCGAAATTAATTGTGGTTATAATGAAACAGCCCTTGTGCCTGCAAAAAATAAAACTGTTGAGTTCTCTTCACCAAACTACCCTAATATGTACGATGAAAATCGAAAATGTTCTTGGATTTTTGAAACTACTTCTGGTCGGCACTTGAGCTTAAATTTTAATGATATTTCTCTGGAAGAAAGTCCCGGTTGCTATGCAGACTATATCTCAATCTATTCCCTAATTCAAACTAAATGGACTCCTATTAAAGAAAAAATATGCCTAGCAGAAACTGAAAAAGAAACATTTGAATCAACTACAACAATGAAAGTTACATTTACATCTGATGGGTACATAACAAGCAGGGGATTTAGAGGTCTCGTACAGTCACTTTGTGGTGGACTTATACAAGAGAAGTCAGGTATAATTCAAGTAACGTGGGTAGATTTTAATCTAAAACCTAGAATCAAATGCAACTGGACTATAAAAGTCCGTCCTGGTCGTACAATCCAAATGAATTTTATTCATTTTAATATTACGAATAATAATGATTGTACCACCTATGTAATGTTAAGGAACGGTGAAAATATTGAGTCCCCGTTATTAGGAAATGGAAAATATTGTGGTTACGCACATGAAAACAGAAGCCTAATCACGTCATCTAGTAATGCCGTTTTTGTAAGTTACGTTGCGTCTATTTCGTACGAAACAATAATCTCAAAATTAAATTTCCAAAATTTTATATTATTTTACGAAGAAAAGAATATAAATTGTGGAGGTACATCTTCTCTAAGTCCTAACCACAAATGGGAAGTAATTACTTCCCCCAATTATCCATCCATACCGATACCTTACACAGAATGCATTTGGGTATTTACAGGACCGCCGGGAGAAATTCTAAGAATAGATTTTTTGGATTATTTTAGATTAGAAAGTTCTGATGAATGTACTCACGAATCAGTTGAAATAAGAGATGGTAGTTCTGAACTATCCCCGCTTAAAAGACGTCTATGCAAGGAGCAACCGGAGACAATTAAAACAGGTAGCAACACCATGTATATAAAATATTCTACACAAATAGCTGATCCAAAAAATGGTTTTAAAGCAAATGTGTCTATAGATGTTTGTGGTGGCACCATTATTGCTCAATCGGGGGAAATATCGTCTCCAGCATACCCTCACATGCCAACCTTACCCTGGGGTACAGTTTGCAAATGGCACATTATATCGATACCGAATCACTTCATTCGGATTTATATAAAAGACATAAAACTCCCAGAATCTGAGAAGCCATGTGAAACAAAATTAACTTTTGAAGAATGGTCGACCTTAAATGGTACTTACAGTAATAATGTTTTACAACAATTTTGCGATGATGATTTTATAGACTATACAAAATCAATCTCAACTTTTACTAATAATGTCACGATAAAACTTCAACTAGGAAAGCCAAGTCGATGGACAGAAGTATCCGAGAGTAGAGGATTTAGATTTACGTTTAATTCTTCCAGAGCTTCTTGTATCGGAACTCTCAAAACTTCTGAAGGATTTTTGATATCACCTGGTTATCCTGCAGAGACTAAATTAAGACACTGCCAATGGATCATTGAATTACCTAACACAGCACGAAGAGTACGTGTAGAACTTCTTGATTATGATAGCCACGATGTAATAGGCGCTTTTAATGACTTGATATATAACTGCCCCATAGCATTAAATAGCCAAAATAGTACGTCAGGAATAACTAAAGTATATGAATCGACGGGACATCGTCTATTACTATATGTCGCAAGCGGTACAAAAAATAAAATGACACGTTTCAGAGCTAAATTTTCTTCAGATGAACCAGCTTTGTGTGGCGATAATTTATATGGCATTAAAGGAGAAATAAAATCACCAGAACTGCAAATTAATTTTGTTTGTGAATGGAGGTATAGTGAAATAAAAACGTATAAAAATACAAAATATAAATATAGTACAATATCTTTAAACACAAAAATTACTTCATCCGATAACAAAATTTGTCGTTCTTCTGATTCTCGTCTTAATATAAAAGCAGTGTTAGGTATTGGAGGTGCTCCTTTCCTTCAAAACGCTTGTGGTAACAATACAGAAATTGATATTATTATTCCCACTTCCAACATGCTCATAAAAGCTACTCAGTACAAAGAAAGACCTCTTAATTTTAACATACATTGGAATCTAAATCCATGTGGAGGTGTGGTGGATGCTAAGCAGGATGCAATTAATGTTATAGACGTGCCAAACGATTTTAACGAAACAATCGATTGTGCATGGATCGTAATTGCTCCTGTTGGAACGAGAGTTGAATTTAAACTAGAGGGTTCGTTTAATTTTGACTGTTCGGATGAATATTTAAAAGTGTATAGAGGATATTATCAAAGCTCTAATGATATCGGTAATTATTGCAAAAGTAAATATCAAGAAAAGCCTCTTGCGGTATCTTTTAAGAACACTTTAGTCTATTACCATTCCAAGCCTTCAAATAATACAAATATTCGTTTAGTTGTTAAAACTGTTACAGCACAATGTGGAGGACATATGATGCATTATGAAAGATTATTTACTTCTCCAAATTATCTTAAAAATTACGAAAATAATAAAGAATGTGTATGGGAAATTCAAGCACACACAGGCTATAGAATTTCGCTTCAATTTGTGGATCGTTTTGCTATAGAGGATACCAAGAATTGTACAAAAGATGCTGTTATTATTTATGATTTTAGTGAAAATAATTATAATGAAATGAATAGAGTTTGTGGTCGTACTCCACCGCCTCCATTTAATTCGACATCAAACAAAATGAAAATAGTTTTCCGAACGGATTCTGATATCACTTCAGATGGTTTTAAAGCGAAATGGGAACCCATATGTGGTGGAACGTATATAGCAAAAGAAAAAGAACAATTTATATACAGTCCAAATTATCTTTACGAATATTCAAATTCCTTACATTGCACTTACGAAATTAAGTCAACATCAGACAATAGAATAGTATTAAAATTCTTAGATTTTGACCTTGAAGGGTCTTATCCCGCTTGTGAGAATGACAATGTAACAATAAGTTTAACGACCTATTATTCCAGTAATGTGATAGAAACTTTTTGTGGTAATGAAACGCCTCCATTGTATCAATCATTCACAGCAGCTACAATTGATTTTAAAACTGACCGTTATATACATAAAAGAGGATTTAAATTGTCATACACTTTATATACTTGTGGGGGAAATGTTAAGGAACCTACTATTTTAACATCCAGTCTTTCACAGACTTATTCGGAAGACACAAACTGCACATGGACAATTGAAGCTCCAACTCATAAAGTGGTCGTTTTGAAATTTAATTACATTGACCTTGAAAGCTCTTTTGATTGTTACAGCGACTATATTGCTGTTTACGAAGGCTCCATTATAGACGAAGAAAAACGATTGTCTTTAATGTGTGGTCACGTGAACAGTACCACTATTATAAAAGGAAAAACTAACAAAATGGTGTTACAATTCGTATCAGACAGCAACATTAATTATGGCGGTTTTAAAGCGATAACGTTTTTTACATACTCGGAATCAGTCGGGTGTGGGGGAACAATTAACCTGACTTCTAATTCCAGAAAAAAATTGAAATCACCTCTGATAGGAAACAGCGTTGTATATGAAAATTACTTAGGATGCAATTGGGTTATAACGGCTCCAGTAGATCACCTTATCAGAGTCGACTTTATATCTTTCCATATAGCACCTTGCTCAGGTGTCAATCAAACGTCGATCGGGTTTAGTAAATGTGAATGTGATTTATTAGAATTTCAAGACGGAGGTAATCCAAATAGCTTAGTAATAGGTACGTACTGTGGCCATAACTTACCTCCTCAAATACAGTCTTCGAGAAACATGATGACTGTAAGACTTACGACCGATGGTGAAATAACGAGTTCTGGTTTTGAAATTGAATTAACATCAGTACCCTCGGTATGTGGTCAGTCTGTTTATACAATATCGAACAATGTGCAGACTATAAAGTCTCCTGGCTACGACACAGGTACTGTACCTCGAGGGTTATATTGTACATACCATTTAGATGCAAATTCTGAACCATATACAAATATACATATTAGAGTTAAAAACCTGGATCTTGAAGCCGGCACCGAAAGCACGTGTAATAAAGATAAATTACTCATATACAGCCAGCCTCTCCAATATAACTCAACTCTTGGTAAAGATTTTATTTTGAACGATGGTTCTAGTGATTTTCTAACACGGGCAATGTACTTTTATGATTCCACCATAAAATATCCAAAAGTGTTAGAATTATGTGGCTTAAAAAAATCTGTAGATTTTTATGTAAGTGGCAATTCTTTTATCAATATACAAACTACTGGTGAGACCACTCCAACACACAAAGGAGTGGAACTCGAAGTATCGTACGTGGGCGTTTGTGGCAGAAATCATACAGAATTACAAGGCAGATTACAATCATTTAATATGTATGACAATGAACCAGAAATAAAGGACTGCTTTACTCTTATTACAGTGCCTGAAAACTACACAATTTCACTTCATTTTCTTTCAATTAACCTTTTATATTGGGTGGAAGCGTCGTATCTTGAAATATTTGACGGCAGTTCTACTAGGGCACATTCCCTTATTAATATTACAAATAATTTTAATTTCGAAGATCACCCTGTATATTCAACACAGCGATATATGCTTATACATAATCATATAGACTCGGGGCAAGCCATAACTTATGACCTAAACTACATTGCTACAAATAAGGGTACAGGATGTGGTGGTAAAATGTTTAGTGACTCAGGGAGGTTCACTAGCCCATTTTATCCTCATGAGTACAGACGGGTGTCGACGTGTGAATGGGAAATTGAAACACCAGTAGGTACACGAATAATGCTACATTTCGTTACTTTCGATTTAGGTGTTTTATGTGACCAAAACTACTTGAGTATAATTGACAGAAATCAAAACACAATCTCTACATTTTGTTCAGAGACCATAGCAGATTACAAAAGCAACGACAATTATATCAAAGTATCTTTTACTACTACTATGAACAATGGTGGCACGGGATGGGTCATTGACTACATAACTATATTATGAAATTCAGGGTCTGGGTAGTTATTTTCAATAGGAAAATCGTTATTATTCATATAATCTGCATATAATCTGTTTGAGACTAAATTCGTCAATATGAGTTAATGAACTCTGTCTTTTCCACATGCATGTATGAAGATAATATTTCCCACTTAGATAATTGAATTCTCGTAATTCTAAACATAAATAACGATTTAAAATGACCTTAAATAACTATAAACCTTAAAACATTCGCTATTTTTTTTTTGCTTTTATAAGAAAAATGAAATCATTTTAATATTTTGTAACAAAGCTTTAAACTCAATTATCTCGAAATTAGAATTTTGCGATATATCATACTTTTATAAACCTTTGTCCATGCGTGTGATCATTATTATATTAATTATATATTTTCTATTTGTATTAAAAGATACTAGAGACTATTTATTTTTATTTAAAATAACTGTGAGAAATTGGCTTTGCACTTTGTTACTTAGATGTACTTTGAATTACTGAAGTTATATTAGCAATAAATATATTACTAAATGTAGCAAAATGTTAATTGTTAAGATTTTAATTATCAATAAATATTTTGAAAGAAAACATATTTTACTTTTTTCTCATTCATTAAAATTATACAGACAAAAATTGTAGATCATGTAGGTAATAACAATAAAAAATGCTTTCGTGGATCTTTTTGGTTCACATGGAATGGCATTAGTACCTACATGCTTCGTGCACTCAAGAATCATCAAATAGGTTAGTGTACACACACAACGCACTCCAAGACGTACCAGTAACAGTCCATATATAATAATATGATAGACAAGCATTATGAGTGACTACTATATTATAATATACTATGCTATTATGTATCAGTACTAGTGTAGTAATAAGTACCATATATTGTGAGATGGTTATTACAATGAACGTTACGAAGCTTCGACTCCAATTACTTTCTAATTAAAATTTAAAAAAATCTACTGACAAATATTTTTATTTTTCCTTGAATTTCCTCTTTTATCACCAGTTCTTACACTGGCTCCGACTCCGACTTCGATTCCGACGATAAATCAAATTTAAAAACTGATTCCGACTTTACATCCAATAAAATTACCTCCATTACATCCATGGTTAACGGTTTTTTTCTAGGTGCTTGTCCATACCATAACCTGCCGAAAAAATACGTTAGAGAAATTGTCATACCTTATAGGTACTTTAGGCGCTTAATATATGAATATGAAATCTATGAAGGTTTACTTTATTTTTTTGGTAATGTGTCTTTTTGTTATCATAAAAGTTATCTAACCACCATTTTGCTGAAAAAATACCAAATGCAGTTTTGATGGTATTTGGGTTTTTATATTTACTAGTGTTCCCGTTGACGCGTTAACAACCCGTTGTCATTTTTAAACGTTTAAGCATGGATGTCAAACTATAGTAGTCTGTGTAACATTTATTTTATTAATTTAATATATTTTAATGCATTATTTTAAAAATATATTATCACTGTGCACTCCTTCGCTATATAAACTATAAGTGTGCCAAGTTTCATGCTCCTCCGCCCGAAAAAAAGGATATTTAGTTTTTGCTTCACGTAATAATATATAGATTTATTGATAAAAACAGATATTCATATCTACCTCAATAATCAGAAAATATAATATATTAATTTTGCCACGTAGCGTAGAGCGGAACGTGTATCGTCAATATTTGTCAAATGTTAATGTCACAACACGTTGCAGACATTCTAGTCTCTAGTTTATAACTAGGTCTAAATCATAAGTTTATTTCAAACAATTTACGTTATTCATATATCGTAGAATTATAAAAATCATAACTTATTGACATACTTTTTCAGAAATTCCTCGTTTCGTGTCATTTTATTTAACATAAACATTGTGTTCAGATGATTTTACTTCACTAAAATAAGGTTTTTTTAATAAAATGGAAGTATTTGCTTTCTTGTGTACATTGGTTATTTGCGTCATCTTAGCAGGTCCGAGTCTTTTTATTATGGTAAGTATAGTCAATATATATCAATATTAAGCAAAAAATAATGGTGACCACTGATAACTAGTATCAGCAATTTTTTACTTTGTAAAAATTTACCGGCATGAAAATATTTTTACAGCTGGCTATAGTTATTTACTGCACAACCAAACCGTATCCCATCGTGGAAAGATTTGAAGAAGAAGAATTTTATTATGACCCAAAATCAAAGAACAAACAAAAATTTCCTAGCATTCAAGATCCTTATAGTGTGAACTTAAGTGTAATTGTACCTGCATATAATGAAGAAGAACGATGTAGGTTTTATTATATAATTATTTTTTTAATAGAAATCTTTTTGCTTATATTAATTCCAACTATATAAATATAACATTATATATTGTTATATTTATATATTATAGAAAATATGTGAAGGTTAACTTGATGACTTTTCATATAGTAATTTTCTATAAAAAATTGATTAAAATTTTTATAGCTAAAAAAATATTCAGGTTTTTAACAATGAAATTCAACAGCTTAAATCAATTAACACCTCTTTAAAAATATGTTCTGAAATTTTCACCTCAATTTTGTGACATATTCACTTAATATTTATTTGTTTTACAGTGTCACCAATGTTAGACGAAGCTATATCATTTTTAGATAGAAGAACCAAAGAAAACCCAACTTATAAATATGAGATAGTAGTAGTAAGTGATGGAAGTAGAGATAACACAGTGAAATTAGCTGAAACATATGTTGAAAAATATGGCAGTGACAAGATAAGGTGTTTGAACTTGATCAAAAATAGAGGGAAAGGTGGAGCTGTGAGATTGGTATGAATATATCTGCATATATGTGGCATAGCTATAGGATTATAATTATTGTAATAAATTTTATTATGTTAGTTTAATATTTATATCAGTTTTTTCCTAATTATTATTATATTCTTTAAAAACTTTAGAATATATATTCAAATAATACATGAAGTGAAAGTACTTATAACAAAAATTTACATTTAAGAATTAGTTTCTTAAATGTAAATATTTGTTCTTTGCCTAGCCTAGAGCCTACCTTCATACTGTGATGTTTATCAAATTATTTTCCCAATCATTAAACATAAACAGAATTCAGCATATACAAAGCTTAAATATCACTACCAACTGCATTTATACCATAGAATTTAATGATCTTTCTTTCGATTGATACCTATTGGCCACAATTAGTGTTTAACTTACCAAAATTAAATATTCATTAATAATTTATTTTTTATACACCCAGGTAAAGCCAGGCTTACTTAGTGGTATAACAGAATTTTCTTAATGATTATCCATTATTCTAAACAACCTATATATTTATGAAAGATATTGGACATTACAGGGCATTTTAAGCTCGAGGGGAGCATGCATATTATTTGCTGATGCAGATGGTGCTTCTAAATTTGAGGATTTATCTAAATTAGAAAAAGCTCTTAAAGAAACTACCAAATTTGATTCCATCAGTCAACCAAAAGATATCAGTCAAAGCAAAGCTATTGTTATAGGTTCCCGTGCACATCTGGAAAAGGAATCCTTAGCTACAAGAAGTATATTCAGGTATGATGTAATTTAATTGAAATAAAAGTAATAATCTTGTAAATCAATTTTCTATATTAATAATAGCTTATAATAAATAATTTATTGCAAAAAAATATTATTTTAAATTATAATATTAATTTACGACCATTAATTTTATCACTTATTTGATTATTATTTTATTTAAAAAAACTATTATAGATAATTAAATTATTATTTCATGGAAGATATTATTTTCTAGGAATATACTAATGTATGGTTTTCACTTCTTGGTATGGTTGTTCACTGTAAAAGGCATTAAGGATACTCAATGTGGTTTTAAATTGTTCACAAGAGAGGCTGCTGTTATGTCATTCCAAAGTTTACATGTAAATAGATGGTAAGTATATACAATTTATCAATACATTATTGAGTGGTATAAAATACTTTATTGTTATTAAATGAATGACCTTGACTTTTGGCAACTAGAACAAAATTTCTAAAATACTTACATTTGTCTCGTAGTAGATAAAGGAGAAAAATGAAGATAAACAATGTTTTATCCACCATCGTGGAATAATAGACTGTGAACACGATAGATTTAATAGTTCCTCACTCTAGAAAGACAAAGGGAGGTGTTGAGTTCTGGCTCAGCTATGCCTTGAACTCGGGCTAAAAGTAGAGAATAGAGTATCTTGATACTAGCTTCTCTATCCACTCTATAATATATAAAAAGTGTGAAGCTGAATAAAGAAAAGACATATATATTATACAAATTATTTATTTTAATAAAAATTCCAGGGCGTTTGATGTAGAACTGCTTTACATAGCACAGAAACTAAACATTCCAATCGTCGAAATTCCTGTAAGATGGACTGAAATTGAGGGGTCTAAAGTGACACCTATAATATCGTGGATACAAATGGGATGCGACTTGGGCCTTATATGGTTGAAGTACAAAATTGGTGCTTGGAAAATAAAGTATAGCAAATAAGCACAAATTTATTGTAAATAGATAAAAATTTACATGCTTAATTTATATTAAAATCTTATTAAATAATTTAAAACTGATGTTATTATTTAAACACGAATTGTTACGTAACTTCATTTGCTTCGACTTGATTATCCCTAGACTTACTATATCCATGTGAACCTTGAACATAAAACCGGTAACCTCATCCTCGCTTTTCCCCGTTCTCTCAAAAATTTTGATAAATTTCCTTTTAGTGCCTCATTTTAGACAAATGTCACGCTGTATCCCGCATATAGCAGGGTAGGCAGAGGGAACCAGAGAACAGTGTTAAGACACTCCGTTTTCTTTTATCATTTCCATCTCCCACTTTCCGCCGAATTGAGGCATTGCGTGCTGAGTGGCAGAACTCAACGTCGCGCTTTGCCTTGTTACCAGAGCAGGTTCAGACTTGCTCTGGTAACAAGGCAAAACGAGAACGAACTGACGAACTAACGAGACTGAGACCTGTCGTGGCGCAGTGGCACAATAGTGCGACTATAAACGCGACAGATTGTGGGTTCGATTCCCACTCCAGTAAATGAAAATATTAAATAATATTTAGTATTTTCATTTCCCTAGTGTATTATTTTTCAGATCGTCCGTTAACCGTTAAGAAATGCTTTGCTGTAACAAAAGCCAAGATTTACGATTATCTGATGTCTGATAAGCACGACATTTTGTTGAGAGATGAAAATTCGGCCTATCGCGACATCCATTTTTTTTCACCACTCGTTCTAAGGGTGCAAAATATGAACATGGAACTGAATTCTTAGGAAAAGGTGGTAAAATAAAAAAAAACACTGACTTAAACATTTAATAGAAAGAACTATGGAAGTATACAATAGCCATCTATATACAAAATGAGAAAAGTATTTAAGCTTTGGAATCAAAGGTATATGAAAAATATATGTATCTATGTGTAGAATATGTAAAGTATGTAAAAATGAGTTTGATTTGAGCCCAATTTGAGCAAAACTTTTCTGATTGATGCAGATATTTTGAGACTATATAAATAATGTTTACCTAAAAATATCCATTTTATGGAACAAACTGAGATGAAACTTATACCGATACCTTAATTCGCATACCAGCCAACAACATTATTATTCTTGAAAAATATATCTAAGTATGTTTTCCAAGATAAAAATGAAATATTACAATTATCTTCAATTAAAACTTTACTCAAGATCGAGTTAGCTGGTTCACCAATCAAGGTCTCACTATATAAAATGCACATTCATATCTTCTCCACTACACTATATAACAAATATATTAACCAAAACTGTAATTTAAATCAGAAGTAATCATTTCCAATTTTACATTTAAAAATGATTATACTATCTTATATATAGACAACAATCTTATCAAATTCAATGAAAATGTAATTTGTAACATGTTTTTCCTTTTGATAATAACAAAATATGATAATCCTAAAACTTTTAGAACTTATATTTTTTTTAAATAATATAGCCAGTATATTATTATTTTTTTCTTTGTAATAAAGGATTGTTTTCGAGAACACTACACTAGACGCTACTTCGTATGAGTCTTTTTATTTAGTTATTGTTTCGGTGGAAAGTAGGATTTACATTGTGACATGCAAGTATTTAAAAAAAACGCACATTGTAGTTTTTAATAAGTGTGTTAATGTTTTTAAAAATATTTATTCTTCTAGTATGCTAGTAGTAGGCTTTAATATATTTTTTAATATTAAATCAATGTTTTTTTCTAAGACCCAAGAACTTATATGTCAAACACGTTATTGTTTAAAACATATGTGCAAATACTAGATATCTCGCCAGTTAAATACACAATGTGCGGTTTTTAAAAGAATCGAGTTAATAAATTAAATATAACATAGAAATAAAGATGTATAAAAATATTTTTATATGAGATGGACAATGCTATTAAGTATAAATGTGGCAACACTGAGTCCTTTTTGACATATTTTCAATACTAAATATAAATTTTCACTATTTACTTTTAAAAAATCACTACATTTACAAATAAGTATAAATTACAAAAAAGACATTAAAATTCGAATAAGTTTTGAGATTCACAACAAATTATTTTTGAAAAAAAAACACATACAAATATTTTAACGGAATTAATTGTTTTATAAAAGGCAAATATTTGTGCATTTGCAAACTTAGCATTTTTATTGTAGTTTCCTCTAGTCTAGTAGTCTATAGTATTATAATATGTAATAAATGCAAGGACTCGGTGTTCGTAATAAAACAGTTTGTATATTGGTCAGATGTCAAACCTGTGCGGTGTAAGACGAGCGGTGTTACGGCCAACACTGGACGGAAGAGAAAGTCGCGGTTAAACACAAATTATAATGCTTTTACTATTTCATAAGTGTTATTTGTTAGTAGACAATGTTATGACAATAATATTAGTAAGTCTATATTATTCATATATATAGTGTCTTTAAAAAATGCTACATATTCCAAGCTGTTGGATATATTAACAATTTTGGCAAATTAATTTTTCATATTCTTAAATAAATAAATAGTAATGTATATTCAAAATTCAATATTCAAATACACACAACACAATATACAGTGTATATCTAATTGTAAAAAAATATCAGATAGTTCCTTAGAAGAGTAAATTATTAGAAAATCTTAGCACATGCTTCGCATTCAATATATGCTTTAAAGCTATACATTATAAACAATGTTACATAAAATTTCTATGATAAATATTCTAAGCCAAATATAAAATCACATTTTTTCATTAAATAGAAGTAAAACATCCAGTTTTGGTATTGTAATAACCTAGAACAAAAACGCTGAAATATCTCAAAAGCGCTTCTCAGCCATATGCTTTGCCATTTGAGTTGCCATATTTGTATATAAAAAAGCTCTTTTTCGTTTATTTATACCAAAACTGGTTCTTTTTCACATATTTAAACCTCAATTGATATTATATTGATTATACAACAGTAATGTTATTCTCAAAAATGCTATAATAATTATACCTTAAGTCCAAATACCATTTTGAGGAACTGCTCATAATGAATTGTGATCACTCCATCTTGGTCCGTGTCAAATTGGCGGAAAGCTGATGTTAACGTCTAAAAAATACATAGAAATATATATTATGACAATCAATTAAAATTCACAAAACTAAACATTGCACTTTGTGCTATCACATGGAAGAATAAATATATATTATTTTAACTTTACGCTGTATCCCGCATATAGCGGGGTAGGCAGAGGGAACCAGAGAACCTAGTGTTAAGACACTCCATTCTCTTTCAACAATTCCGTTCCCCATTTTCCACCGAATTGAGGCATTGCGTGTTGAGTGGCGGAACTCAACGTCGAACTCTGCCTTGTTACCAAACCTAAGAAATGAAAATACTATATTTTACATTTCCTGGAGTGGGAATCGAACCCACAACCTGTCGCGTTTACAGTCACACGCTTGTGCTTCTGCACACAGGCGTTAATGAATAAGTTCATGAATATCAAATCAAATGAAAATCAACGAATGTCAATGTAGTATTCCCCTAAACGTGTAACCTCAAATAGAGTTTTAATTTACAATAATCTCTAGTCTAGGCGAAGATAGTGTTCCATGTTCAGAGTGTCATTAAGTTGCTTTGCTTTACCTAAACAAACTAAATTTATTATTAGTATTATGACACTTTAATTTGAAAACAAATTATGCAAGTTTCGATAAGAAAGAGACTGTTTTGTTTAACAATACATTTATTTAAAAAATCCACTGCAAAAAATATGCTATTTAATTATAAGAGGTTGCGTGATTTGCACTGGAAATACTTGTTTATAATTGGTTCTTTGTTGTTGTTAAAGTCATTAAGTCATCTATATATTAATAAATGAAGCAAAAACTTTTGACCCTTTTTACGAAAATTACGCGGACAGAGGAGCATAAAAGTTGGCACACTTATAGTTTACATAGCGAAGTAGTGCAGGATGATAATATCTTTTTTAAAATATTGCATAAAAAATAATATAAAATAATAAAATAAATGTTACACACACTATTATGGTTTGACATCCATGTTTATATAAAGTGACATATACATACGTTGCTAGGACGCGTTATTAACGCGTCAACTGGGACACGAGTAGATATTAAAAGGTAAAGACTGTAATGGTGCAGTGAGAGAGTTTGATTGCAACCACAATAGTTGTGAGATCGATCACAACTATATTAATTTTTAATTGGATAATGATCATATATTTATTTTATATTATTTTCCCGCATGGTAAAGTGTCAAAGGCAATATCTAGTCTCAAAATACTGCATTCTCCATTTTATGTGGCGATACTTAGCACCATGGTTCGTGTTACCAAAGCAGAGAAATGGAAATATTTTAATTATAAACAATCCCCTCAAGTGTGAATCCAATCCACAACAAATTGTGTTTTCATTTAGACACCATTCCACTGCAGCACATTCATTTTCCTCTAGAATGACAAGCCTACATTGAGTTTCAACAACATACACAAATGTCATATAATTATTTATGATTACCCTGCTATTTACAGTAGATAAGAGATACTAAAAAACATAGACTTACATATAGTGTGATACAGCATTGGATGAAGTCATCAAATAGTATTGTCCCTCTACCAAACCTATCAAACTTCTGCACCATTATATTAACAATGTCATCAGATAACCTGTAGCCAAATGCGGTCAGGGCATTTTTTAACTCCACTTTATCAATATTCCCAGAGTTGTCTCTATCAAAAGAGCGGAAGCAGTTCTGCCAATCGCTTACATATTTCCATAATGCTCCAAAATCTTCAAATGATATAACCCCTCGGTTTTGTTTATCAAACATACCTGTAATTTTAATTTTTATTTTATGTATTTGTGGAACTTTTTTAAATTATATATTTATAGATAGATGGTCTAGGTGTGTCAAGCCAAAACTTGATGAGGGGCTGATGTCATGCCCTCGGCGGTTAAAAAACTAACCTTATATTATTAGCTAGGGTGATTTAAGTGATAAATCTATTGTACAATAAATATTAAACAATACATACAAATCAAATGTGAGAATGTTTGTGTAGATGTATAGACATTTTTAGATGTTATTTACATATTTGGTTAAACAGTACACTATATTCATTTCCAGTAAGTTACTGAAATGACACAGTAGGTTATTTAATGTATGTCTTCACTTTCCTAAATTACTGACAGGAATACTGTCTGCACAAGCAGAACTTTTTGTGGCTTCTCTTGAAGAGTCTTATACTAACTACTTAAGTAAACAGTAGATATATGATAAAATAGGCTCACCTATCATAAGACGCACTGTTTCTGGATTGAATGGATTCCAGGTGCCATTTGAAAGTGCCTGCTGTAACTCATCTGCAGATATGTAGCCACTTCTATCTTTGTCCACTCTGTAGCAAAATTTAATATTAGTTGTGCAATGATTGTAGTATATATTTTCATGTGGGTAAAACTCACATTAAAATAAGATTCATGACACACAGGTAAGGAATTCAATAAATAAATTCTTACCTTCTAAATATGTCCCAAAGAAACTCTCTGCTGGGCATTGGTGATTGGAAAGACATTTTTCTTACCTAAAAAATACATATAAATAGTTTTTAGGATAATATTAAAAACAAAAAGTAAATAGAATTAAAGCTTCTTAAGCACATAATTTTAGCCCATTTAAATAACAGATAAAAGTACTTTCTACACTTTACTACAAATTGTTTTTTGACCATAAATTTGTTCTTAAAAATTAACACACCTAGTTAAAATACACACTACTCAGGTATAAAATATATTTCGCTTTTTGAATTATCCAACAATGTACCCCTATTAAAGTCAATTTAACTATTAATTATGTGGAACACAACAATTCACAAAAAACATGGATGAATGATTAATATTGAATTGAATCATGAATACGTCAATCATTCAAAATATAGATAATATATATATATCAATAGTAAATACGTAGGTACGTGTGCTAACTTTTGAGCGCGCTTCAATAATTCAGTGTTGACTTAGTTTTAATAATTATGAAGATATTTAATTATTATAAATATATATTGATTTATTAATAATCAATATTCTGGAATTAAATTAAAAGAAAAGCACATCTAATTTCTTTCTAGTTCAAACTTTCTTAACATACATTTAGAAAAACTACGAAATAAATAATTTAATGATTTAAAATATCTTTTCCCTTGTTCTTATCTAATTTAATATCATTTTTTTCAAAATACGGCTGTATGTGTCTTAGTCTCTGTACAATTTTAATCAGTGTGTTAAAAAAACAATCCACTCTTTCTTTGATATTAAAATGGCGGATGTCTCAAGCGATGAACGAAAAGTAAAGTTAACTAAAAATGGTAAAGTAGTAAAGAGACGCCTACGAAATCCAGAAGGTACATTTAAGGCTTTTAAATTGCTTTTTGTGGACACATTCATTCATGAAATACGGATTACTTTCTTAGTATTTTCAGTGTTTGATGTTTAGGATAGTATTAAATTTTTGACTCTTACTACTTTTTTGATATTATGTAGCTCTTATAACAAATAGTTTGAGAGTTGTTTTGAATGATTATTTATTTGTATTTATGGTGAAATTTCTCTCTGAAATTAAATTTTACGGCTATATTATATTAATTAAAAAGTATGTTATATAAAATATTTTTTACTATTATAGATGTTAGATATTGAATTTTATTTAAAGTTATGGGTGTATTATTTTCAGAATGGCACAAACAAAAACAAAAACGCTTAAGAATCGCAGGATTGGAATATATAAATGCAAATGGCAAAGTAGTCCCACCTAAGCAGCCGGGACCTGATTGCAATTGCCGCCGAAAATGTTTTCAAAAAGTCCCTGAAGATATAAGACTTAAAACATTTCAAGGTTTTTATTCGATGAAAACTCACGATGAACAAAATGCTTATCTTTTTGGTCTCATGAGGCAAGTAGACGTCAAAAGAAAACGAGTTAAATCTAGTAGCAGAAGAACATGCACATTTGAATATTTTGTAAGAGTTAAAGGACGTGAAACTCAAGTTTGCCAAACAGCGTTTAAAAATATACACGCCATAACTGAAAGAAAAGTTAGAGTTCTTTGTAAAAAAATGGATGATGGAGTAATGTTTCCAAGCGATAATCGTGGTAAAAACAGTCACCGACGATCTGGTGAAGTGAGATTGCCCTCAGTTATAATAGATCAAATAAAAAATCATATATATTCCATTGTTCATACTCACAGACTTAAAGATTTTATCAGACTTGACAAAATTGCAGGTTTAGAGATAAATATATCAAAGATGTGGAAAGACTATATAAAGACTTATGATCCAGACAACATATCAGCCACAATGCCCAAATCAAAAAGAAATGTTGAAATAGCACTATCTAGTGAACCATCTCAACCCTCACAGCATGCAGCCCCACAGGATACTTTTGCTCCTATTACTTATCCTGGTAGTGGACACCTTGTCAATATTGCAGAAAATTACTTTGAAAATCAATATCAAACTGCTCTGGCAACTACAACTAACTCTACAAATTTTTACCCTACACAAAATGGACCACAAGGAATGGGTATACTTTTGCAATCTACGGTGTCTAGAGCAGCTCAACCTACTGCTTTTATTTTATTACAAACTAAGCCTGAACCATCACAAGATACACTGGCTATTGCTAATGCACCATATCACCATGGTGCTAATGAAGTGCAAGATAGTGAGAAAAGTTCAAAAAAATCTAAAAAAGAAAGAAAGAAGGGACCTATTGTCAAACAATGGAGGTACACTAATATATTTCATGATGAAATTAATGGTGCTGCCTTAGCCGCCATCAAAACAAGGCTGGGAATGTACTATGCAGAAAGTGATGCTGCTAGAAAAAAGGCCAAGCAGGCTCGGCCCCAAGAAACTGTTCAAACCCAAACACAAAATGAACAACCACAAATTAGAACTGAATTGGCACCTATAAGACCTCCACATCAGCCACTCAGATCACATACTGTTACAATATATACCTAACACAATGAGGGCTAACTCTAGTTTTTCAAAACAGCAGCTTACTTAGGAGATTGATGTTTGAAACCCAAACATAAAATGACAAAATCAAATTTTAATAATATTGACATGTGATATAGTTAAAACATTAATGCCTGAAGCCCAATATGATTTTTATATTGATTTTTATTTGTTATATTTTTGTATTATTCTGTTATTAATTTCCAATATATTATATATTTTAAATCTCTAACACTAGATGCTTCTAGCGCAAGATATTAATATGGACCTCCTTAAAATTGTATTATTAATATTGGGCTGATGTTAAATTTTAGACTTAGACGAGAGTATAATCTATTATATTCATATAGTTTTAAGTTCCCATTTATGAAATCAGTTACTTTTGCATAAGTCATAGTACAGTATTTTGCTTTTGCAGTATGTACATGATTTTGGAAAAATTATAGAAATTTAGATTTAATGTAACCCCAGTGTCTTGTTTATAAACTTTGTAGCAATAAATATTTAAAATATTTCCGTAATAATCTAATGTTTTTAGTCATTACTTTAGGATTTTATAGAAATGATATTATCATATTTATAATATTATTTAATCATGTATTTTTTTAATATGAATCATTCACATCTATGATGTATTTTAATTTTAATGTAATATTAAATGGATAATATTTACTGTTTGGCACTTTTATTTAACTACTAGTGGTGCCCGCGACTTCGTTAGCACTCAACATACGATTTTTCATTTATTTTCATGTTAAGTACTGCC
Source organism: Philaethria dido (assembly GCA_033558755.1). Classification (NCBI taxonomy): domain Eukaryota; kingdom Metazoa; phylum Arthropoda; class Insecta; order Lepidoptera; family Nymphalidae; genus Philaethria; species Philaethria dido. Next base: position 485,258 of record JAKGSA010000387.1, read on the forward strand.
ATTTTTTGCCAACTAAATATTCGCCTTGCCTCACCAAATCTTTCTGGTTACACCTTACCTTTTTAAAAATTACTTACCTTTTTCCAATTATTGAGTCTGAATATTCTAATATATAAATATACAAATGTTTATATGTTTTATCTTAGAAGTATAATTAGGTATTAATTAGTAGGCGGAGAAAGCCTATCTCTCTGCGTCACGATGGTCACAACTACTATTTACTGTACTAATGGTATTTTTAATATTATTAAAGTGTTAATCACATACTTAGGAATAGAAAACCATTTTTCGAAAAGGTATAAAAAATTGAACGCAGCAAGACTCGAACCAGTGCCAGTCTCGTCCAAGCACTATGACCGCTAAGACAGGTTCTTTCTCAAACATGTCGAAATTTTAATACACTTATTAGGTATAACTTATTTTTGTTGTTAGCATCTCAGTACAGAGATTTGAAAAAAAAAAAATTTTAAAGATTATTTCTAAGAACAATCATTTGGCTCTTGCCAAATGATTGTTCTTAGAAAGAATTTCTAAGTGCATACAACACCAGGCGCGGTTTTCATTTCCACTTAAAAAAATTTATACGCTTTGTAAGTTTTTTTTATGCAGCGGTATTGTTACTAACTTTTTTCTTGGTTTTACTTGCAATTTTGTAATCAATGTAATTTGACTGTTTTATTTATTTTTTTCCTATTAGATTATTCTGTAGCCTTACATGCATATAAGTCCGATTCGCGCATATAAAATCTTCTAAATTACAGTCCTAAGTTTTAGAGTTACAAATATCGTATCGTCTAAATATTTAAGTTTCCTAACTTTTACATTAATAATCAGAATAGGATAATTGTTATTATCTTTACTAATAGAACTTACTTTACCTTACCTGTATCATGTTGTCTCTTGCTTTATGATAACACTTTCCCATAAATATCTAAATTAACACAGTATTAACTTCTTACAATTAGAATTTATTACCACAAAAGATTTTCTTAACAAAATATATTCCGTCAACTAAAAGTTTCTATTACCCTCATAATAATGATAAAATAAATTATCATGTTGCCAATAAATAATAATTCCATTGTGTAAGAAATTAAATTATTTTTATTATACTATATTAAAAATTTCACTTAAATAATCATGAAAATATTGAAAACAAATATAAAATTATTATATTACTTATTATTATGCGTTCATACCTATTACCGTTCATATCTAAAATCGATTATATGATTCCTGATTAAATAAATGTTTATTTGTTGTTCTCTTTCATTTCCTCTTAATATTTTTATATCTAATATCTATTACTTTTAGTGTACTTCAGAAAGCACCAAAAGTGAGTAATTTTTGATAATTTGAGGGTGCCAGTTATTTATTTTTTCAACGAAAAAGTACATTGACTATCAATTCAAAACTACCCTATAAGTTGCTCCAGGTTCTAAGCTATAACCATGCAAAAAATCATTCATTTCATCCAGTAACACAGCATAGGTATAATTGAGTTCAGGAATGATGCCATGAAAACTGAAATTGAATTGATGATAAAAACTTCTCCGCCCATATTCCTGAGATTTAGTTGAAAGTTGAGTTGGGTGTAAAAATCATCATTTCTTGTCTCAGCAGCCAGATCGGCTCATGGAAAAGCGCAATTTTGTCTGGCAGAGGCTTTCTGCGCCTCCACGTGAAATCAATACTCAAAGACGTGTGATAAACCACATCCCATATGTACCTTCCAGACTCTATAAGCTACATACATGCCAGGTCTATCTTAGTCGTTCCAATAGTTATTGCGTGATGCGCGCTCAAATATACAGAGACAGATGTAGACAGACAGACAAAAAATTCTACTGATTGGTTTTTTCGCTTCTATTAACGATATATTTAACCGTACCCAATTGATATTTTTCTAAAATTTTTCATACAGAATTGACTTTTCTGCTCTTTTATTAATATATATATAGGTTTACTCTTGTTATGTTACTCTATGTGGTATATCCGACTATGCTTATTTTTCTTCTTTTATTACAATAATATGTAAATACCTTTTAAGGTTTACGGCCGTGGATCCAAATTTACGCTGCATTATTATTTACTTTTAACAGAATGTTTTTAAATAATCACTAATTCTCAAATATTTGTGCGAACCACTGAATATCAGCAAATGCATATTGTGGGGATTAAATTAGTTGGCGCCGAATGATTTAAATACTGTTGATCTGCTGGTGTAATATAATTATATACTAAGATTATTCTATTAATTGGCTAATTATCCACACTACACTTTTCCAGAATTAGCAGGGTAAAAGGAGTTTTTCAGGGAAAATTTTAAGATATTTTATTCTTCATTTAATGATAATCAAACTTACAATCGCATTTCTAATGAAACAAGTGTTGTTTGAAAAAGTGCAATGTTTGTAATATTTGTACCGAATTTCAAAATGTTCATCATTGAAACTACAATAAAAGTAATTTAGATTTATAAGTAAGTGAACATCAATACCATTTTGGTTTTTACCAAAACTGAACAATTCAGATTTTCAAAAAGAAAACTAATAATAACATCTATTGTGTTGAACCCCTTAAATTAATTAAATAAATGGAAAAAGAAAATAAGCCAAATTGTGAAATTACATTGAAGATTAATAAAAAAGAAGGTAGTTATTTTGTATTATTTATTAAACTTAGATTACGCAGACAGTACACACACCCCACCAACATCCTTGATCTTCTTTTCTGCTGTTTTAGAGAAGAATTTGGCTTTCACAATGACTGGCTGTTTGGGCAACTTGCCTTTGCCAAGCAATTTGTAGTAGCCCTGTAAATAAAACAAAATATTGAATTATTGATATAAAATTATAAGAACGGCTGACTGATAGACTACAGGTAAAAAAGAAAAAAAAATTGTTAAATATAAAACTAGGCTGCCCAGTACTCATGTTTAAATAGATCATTATTTATAGTAAACATATATAAAATCGTGTCAATATTAACAAAACTTTTTATTATATATAAACAATTTTTAACTTACCGCCTTAACAATGTTAATGACAGGGACCTTTCCATCGGATGCATTGGCGTATTTAAGCCTGGATTGCTCAGAAACAAGTGTCCATAACTTGTCAAGGTTCAACACAGGGCAAAAGTCCTTGTTTCTTCTTAAGTGATAATTTCTCATACCCAGCTGTAAAATTTGGAATTATATATTATATTATTATATTTATAGTAAATAAAAAAGTCAGTTAATTTTTAATGCATAATTATAATTTTTTATTCAATATTCATTTAATGCCAAAGAATGAGAGTAACAATTACTAACTCAAAAAAACCTCCATATAACATATAGCAATAATTTATGTATATTTACTAATAAAAGTTTAACAATGTATAAAAATAAATAATAAGGTTAAAAGAAAAAAATACCTTGCCAAAGTATCCAGGGTGGTACTTGTCCATGTTAATTCTGTGGTGATGTTCACCACCAGCGTTACCGCGACCACCAGGGTGCTTGCGGTGCTTTCCTGTTTAATAAAATAAACGTAATTAACTATAATAAATAAGATTTAGTAATTAACAGTAAAGGGAATGCCAAGTAAATTTATCACATGAGTAGTAATAATTATTTTTAAATATTTTCTACGTCTAGGTGTAAAATACATATTTTTAATAAATAAATTCTTACCAATACGTCCATGACCATGGCTTACATGTCCTCTTAACTTCCTGGTCTTCTTCTTAGAGGTTGCCTGTAGAACAACATATAGGTTAACATTTTGTTTTCATCAACAATCATTTTATTATAAAAATACAATGATCGGCATCACATAATTCACTATTAAGACACAATAACAAGTTATTTTATGTACTTTTCGAAAGGATTATTAAGAAAATTTTAGATATATCACAAATATAAACACGAACCATATTTCCAGTCTTCAACAAGAACTGTAAAAGAAAGAGAAAGACACAAATACGTCAACGTCAAAATTACGTGTGGGTAAGTTGCCAGTTAAATAAAAAAAAATAACTTTGACAACATAATAACATTTAGAATGTAATTTATGTTCTATTATTAAAAATATGTATTTTCTTAATATTTACTAATGAATAACAAAATTTCTAAATCATTTTTGATTTCAAGGTACCTGCAGTTATATTAAAATTGAATATTATGTACAGTATTTTATTTAATTTTGATTGTGATGTTAATATAAACTAACATTTACATTTTCAAAACAGAAATATAAAATTTATTTTTTTTTAAGCGAAATCTTACACCATAGACAATATTGTTTATTTTCGTACATTAAATGACCTTTCATAGTCTATCGCTTACACTGGGACATAAATCGCTGACCTAAAGTTAGAAATCTCTAATCTGTGGTCAGTATGTTTCCAGAAAATGGCAGGATTGTGTGTCGAGGTCTGACACGTATTTGCTAAATATCGTAAATAATAGTCGAAAAGTTTAGTATGTCGTTTCATTAACTGGTTATTTACAAAAAAGTGCTAATTGATTTTTAAAAAATGGAATTTCGGGAGACGTTACTCGCTGCTCAGCGGAATCAACAACAAAAGTCATCAGTAAGTTTTGATACTTATTTATTTTGCGACTTATTATGCCAAATTTATTCAGTAACAAGTGATTTCATTATAGGATTGTATTTTTATTGATTTAGTTTGCCTTATATTTACTTTCTTTTCCTTCATTTGAATTTCTTTTGCTATGTGCAATATGGGATAGTATTAATTAGCCACTTATTTATCCCTCATTATAAGTTATCTTTGTGTTATTACTCACTTAAATTTTGTAACCAATCATAGTTGGCGGAAAAACCTAAAGTTTTTGTAATAAAATTTCGTTTCAGGAGAGGACCTTTTACAAGGCCCGTTTTGATCCACCTAAAAAGGAACAAAAATCTAAAGATCGTCTATCTGCAAATATTCAAAAATTTTTAGCTAAAAAGGAAGAGGAAGAAAAACAAAAAAAAATAGATGCTCAAAGAAAAAGGGAGGAATTGATTGCTATGCGCGACCCAAAGGTTAAACATAAACAATTAATTATTTGTGTTTATTAATTGCTTATTTATTTAACCTAAGAACTTTATGTATGTATGAAAAATAGGAATTTCAGAAATGTTTTTTCAATATATAAAGAAGCTAACATTGCAAATTTGTGTGATAAAATTAATTAAATGATATGATTTATTTAAATTTGACTAAGTTGTAGCTTGAACACTTAATGTATGTTAATGTAAAATTTGTGGTTTCTATAATCAGCAAAGATAACAATGTAAAGATATATATTTTTTGTTCAATTTAGTATTTAATTTTTGTGTTAATTGATATATTTCTTTTTTAGGCTCTAAGAAAAATTCAAAAAACATTAAAAGTTATCAAATCTGCTAATAAGTCAGTCCTAGCTGATGCCATTGATAAAGATCACACAGCAGTCACCCTTCAGGGTCCTGAACAGCCAGACCAAGATGATTATGGATATGAATCCCAGGAAGCTGCGGCATTGTATGAAAAAATGATGCAAAAATATAGTAAACTCCCTGATGAGCCTAAATTTGCACCAGGAGGTAAAAATATAACATTACTAATATTATTGTTGCAATGTCATCATGGTATATTTTTTTAGATTCCATAATTTAATTCCAAAATGAATTCTTAGCAAACTTAAAACAAACCATTTTGCTTCATAATTATTTAAAACTGCAATTTCATCGGAACTATGTTTATTGTAAACTTTTAAAGATTAGTATTAAAAGTATTTATATTATGATCACAATTAGCTAGCTGTGTTTACCATCATATACACAATTTAATTGTCTTTGAACTGTATTGTATGACTTAATTTACTGGTGAAACTTCAAAGATGAATAAATAAATATCCAATTGTACAATTTAAAATCAAACAAACAATTTTTTTTTTGGCAGTCCTTTTAAAAATAAAAATAATATTCAGAAATATATGTATTATAAAAATAGACAATAATTAGATTTTTTAAATATTAATTAATAGATAATATATCAATGTACTTGTATAACCAGCATTAAATTTTGATTATTCAAATATATGTATAATATTGGTTATAAAGAAAATAATTTCAAAGTGCAGAAAAATATGAACTTAAACATATATTGCTTACATACAGTAAAAGTTAATTGAGAGTTAAAGAGTTTTTCATTTAAAGTAATTTTTTTTTACCATGTTGTATTATGCTTTAGTTGTTTTTGATAAAACTATACAATATTTCACTTATTTTTAGGTAGGTTTGTAAGTAAGGATATAAATGGTATTAAAGAAAGAGTGAAACATGCTTTGCAACAAGAAGATGAACCTGTTCCGCATAAAAGGAGACGTCGAACAGAAAATGGTGGTATGTATGCATTAATACTAAGTACTAACTTATTAAATTTATTGAACATTAATATTATATTTGGGTAATATCTTACCAAGGGTCTAGATTATTTCCAACAGATAGCTTTTAATCAAGTCTATACCTTAATACTTTGTCAAGTATTGTCTATATTTTCATGACAATTGACCAAATATTCAAAAATGTGTATTTATTTAAAATTTAGTTGTATTTAAAAAATATGAAGTTAAGATAATTGTCAATTTAAGTAAAGTTTATACTAACATTTTGTATTGCAGGTAGAAACCATTTTTTTTGTTTATTTTTATAGAGAAAATATGCATACATTTCTATATACCATTTTAAATCAGAATTATAAAATATGTATACATAAAAAAAGATATCATATATTTTCAAAACATATGTTAATTGAGTATTAATATATAATATAAAAAATTATTAAGATTATTAAGTTAATATATATAAAATAAATTATTCTTAAATATGCTACTTTACCAAAGTCATAATATTACTATTTATGTCATATAAACATGTTTCAATTTAACATTATTAAAATTCCTTAATCTGTTAACCGGGGAATAAACTTTTGTTCAACTCGTTTCACAATGGGGACTCCTTTTCATAGTTTTTTTTAATAGATAAGAACAACATAGAACGTAATGCATTGAATATATTACGATTAATATCCATGACGAAAAATGTTGTCATGCTCATTCCAGTAGGCTATCATGTATGACGAAATATTTCGTCTTACCCAGTTAACAGGTTTACATAACCTTACAGATAGAGAACTATCGCCGCTCCAAAAATACGAACCAGAAAAGAAAAGAGATGAAAAATCTGATAAGCCTAAAATAAGAAAACCAGCGCCTCCACCAATAGATTTCAATCAATTGTTAAAATTGGCTGAGCAAAAAAAGAGTGAACCAATAGAAATAGCTGCAAAGAAAGTGGCAGCGGAACCTGAACCCGATAGATTGATGACTAAAAAACAAAAAAGGGAGTACGAGGAGGAAATGGCGCGTCAAAGGAGGAGACAAGAGCGTATTGAAGCGGCTAAAGCAGGGAAAAAAGGTATTTCTTTTATATTTGACATATTCAGATTTGTTTTTAATACTAATTAATAACGTAGTAAGGAAGTTTGAAGGCTTCCTAATATAAGTATATTATGGCTGTAAACTAGTCAAGGAAATTATGAAATATGAAATTATTTTTTTATATAAAAAAATCACATAAGTTATTACGACCACATTATCTTAAATTGGTTTAAAAAAGGGGTTTCCTAGATTTTTTTTGGTTATAGTTTAAAAATTATATTAATTTATTATTTTAAACCCTATGTCGTTACATCTATTGCAGTACCAAAAGAAGAAAAATCAGATAGAAATGAAAAAGAGAGGAGACCAGAACCGCCTCAAAACAACAGCAGCTTTGGTCGCATACCGAAAATAACGGATAGAAATTCAAACAGGGAATTCAATAAAAGTGAATCACCTAAAGCCTATGAAAGGGAAAAAGATAGAAATACAAATGACCGCGAAAGAGAAAAGTTGCAAAAGGATAAAGAACGCATGCGTATTGAAAAAGAAAGGTTCGATAGAGAGAAAGAGAGATACGACAGAGAGAAAGAGAGGTACGATAGGGAAAGAGAGAGGTTCGATAGAGAGAAGGAGAGGTCCCGCTTAGAGAGAGAAAGGGAACGGGAGAAGTACGAGAAGGAACGACTAGATAAGGAAAGACTCGACAAACTAAAGGCAGAAAGAGACAGAATAGATCGAGAAATGGAGAGACTTAACAAAGACAGGGAGCGATTAGACAAAACGAAAATGAAACTAGAAAGTAAACCAACCGACAAATTAAGAGAAAAAGTAGTCGATAGAAACAACACGGGCTCAAAGGAACGCGACATTAAAAAGAGTATAGATTTAAAAAGCCAAAACACTTATAGGATAGATAAGAACTCCAATGAAAAGAAGTTACTGCCCCAAAAGTCGATGGATCCCAAAATGAACGGTCACAGCAAACCAGTGCCAAAATTAAACAGAGAGAGCTCGAAGGACCGGATAGTGAAGAAACCTATTGATACTAAATTAAATGGACAACTGAAAGATAAACGTGTAGAAAATAATAGAATACAACAAAAGAGGCCGGATGAGAGGCGGCCAGCTTCAAAACCGGAGGCCGGACCTAGTAAACCTGTTGTGGCAAACTCATTTGATTTTGACAAACATGTCAACTCTTTAGGCAAAAATGGCGTCAGACAGCCTGGGAACAATGGGAAAAGAAAACCACAAGATGATAGGAGAATGCAGAAACGTGAGTTTTTTTGCAATGTTTTTTGACGTTGCGTGTTGAATGGCGGAACTCAACGCCGCATTTTCTGTTGTCAGAGCGGAAAATTAATATGATTTAAATATAATAATTCCCCAAGTTAAGATTGGAAACACAACAAATTGAAACTTTTAAATGGCTCTTCTGTAAAATTATGCTTTTGCACTTGTACTAGTATGTAGGACCCGTCAATATGCAAATTATTTTCAATTTCCCACTCCGATAAGATAAACGTAGATCCACAGACACAATGCCTTGAATTAGGGTTGGAAATGTCTTGACAATTTCGATGATGGTTTTTTTTATATGATAGCTAGTGCTTCTGATGTGGGCCCATTGAAATATAATCAAGAACAAACAACTATTTCGTTATATATTAATCAAAATACAACCAATTTTTGAGTTTTACTTTTAGTTCATTTTATTTGTAGTTATTTTTCTTTTTTGTTAAAGTTTTAATGATATTTATTAAATTTTTCAGGTCGTGTGGTTGATTCCGATTCGGAATATGATTCCGAAATGGATGACTTCATCGACGACGGTGATGAGAACATGGACTACTCGAAACACATTAAAGAAATATTTGGATATGATAAGTCTAAGTAAGTTTTATTTTTTTATATTCATGCAAAAACAGAGAATGGAGTGTCTTAACACTAGATACTCAGGTTCCTCCTGCCTACCCTGCTATATGCGGGATACAATGTGAAGCTAAAAAGTAAAAAAAAGTGTAATTTTTTTGAATTTTACATTTTATATTAGAAAATATTTAAAGGAATATTGTGGATTAAAAAAACATGTTTTAAAGAGGTTAACTTAAGCTTATCTCTTACTTAGTATTGTATGGTTTGAAACAAACAAATATCTTATTTATTAATTCTTATCAACTCAGAAACATACCGCATATTATACTTTATAATCGCCTTTTTTAAATATATATAAATGACATACATATTGCCCCGTGGCGCAGGGGACAACGTACGACTGTAAATGAGATTGTTAGTGGATTCGATTTCCACTGGGGGGAAATTATTATATTTAAATTATTTTTATTTTTTTCGCTCTGGTAAGACGACTTGTGGCGTCGAGTATTGCCTTTTAACACGCAAATTCTCGAATTCGGGCAGAATAAAATAAAGTTGTATACATATATTTTTTGGGGCGAAGTGTAGGAAAACCCAGAAATATCAAATGTTATATTCATATTTTGTATGAGTTTTTACCATTTAAATAAACAATATTTATTAAAATATACTCTTAAGAAATTACGAAAAATATTAAATTAGAATAGGATAACTTCTCAATCAATAAAAATTAAAATTGAAAATCGGTCAGAGTAACGTCAGCGATGTTTCCTAGTTGATAGTCGACAACGAAAAGGTACGAGGGTAATTTCTTTGTATACCCTCACTATAGATTATAATTTCTAACAATACATATGTTATGTTCTCAGATACCGGGACATGGATGACGATGACGACCCTATGATGGAATCTAGCTTTGCGCGACAACAGCGAGAAGAGTATATTAGCAAGAAAATTGGTATGCAATGTTTACTCATTATTATTAATTATAATTTTAAAATTAGGAAAAGGTATCTGAATATATTGCACCTTTACAATTATGGTAACCTATTTAAAAAATATATCTATTTTTGGAAAACGTCAATATAGATTTTTACATTTTTTTTTAATTATATTTTAATTTATATTCTTGTCTTAACTAAATTCGATAAAGATCGTTGTCTTAAATCGTTTCGTGGCAAAAAATCAAAATCATGACTTTTTGATAGGGTCTCTATAATTCTAAAGGTGCTATATTGTCTTATGTTGGTATAAATTATAGATGAAAATCATATGTCCTATTGGGGAGATGATTATATTTTTATTATTTTAGTTTCTTGTAAAACAAAACGCGACGTTGACTTCTACTACTCAGACAAAAGTTTTACCTCTTTGTTGAATATATTAAAAAAGTAAAGCACGTTTTTTTTTATATTGATTTAGTAAATAATATTAATAAATATATATTTTAGGTATCATGGAAGATTTGGAAGACATGAGGATGGAGGCGATGCAAAAGAGTAAAAGTAAAAAAAGGAGACGGATAAGTGATGATTGACCAGCACAGGACAATGACCTCGAGTTCGGACCAAATGACATCAATTAAAATAAAATAAATATTCAATTACTTGTGTGCTTAAAATTGTATTGTATTTTTTGTATTTTTGATTGAATATAATTGATTATATTATTGCATATTGTATTTCAAAACACTTACTAAATGGTTGTTCTGATTACTTTAAAAATCATTGTTAATCATAATGATTTTTAATTAAATATAGAATTTTTTGTTACTTAATGAAAAACTAGCTGTCATAATATAGTTTTTATTCTAGCCCATAAATAAATAAATAATAATAAATTAATTAATTTTGTTTAGTAATAGTTTTGAAATGAAAGTGCAATATATAAATCGTCAACTGTGATCAATGTTAAGTGAAATTGTAAAAAAAATATACATATAGACATTGAGATATTTAGTGCAAGAGTGGTCTTAATGACATGTTGAAGGTTTTTACTTATTTGTTAATTCTCTTTCAAAAACAATTTGTGTTGAAGTCAAGTTATTCATATTTCATTAAATTTTGATGAAATATTCTTGTCGGCTGTTCTAAATATTCTCTATATTTTCTCCCAAAGCTCACTTTAATGTTAAGAAACCTTTGCACTGCTTGTCTCAGTAAGTCGTTTTTTACCTTGCTAGTGTAATGATAGGTGTGATTTATAATTCATAGTAAGAGAGCAGCACAAATTTATGTACTTCATTTTAATATATCATTCTGTATAGTAACTGCCACTCCGGTTGTAATAAGTAGTACCAATAGTTTTATTTCTTATAAATCTCCTTTTAACTAGACTAATTTTGTACAGGTAACGTTTGAGTGATTTTTTAATACATATTCAAGTTACTTAATATTAATTTTATTCATTTAAAATTCCTTATCATGCTCCGGATCAACAATGGCGTAACTGCATATTTTGAAATTGTTCAGGAGGCGCAAAGAACTAAAACGTATGTAACCTTTACAATTCAATAACTCTTGAATTAAAAAAAGAGAACGAAAAATTTTTGCATTGAACGCCAGGCATGTAATACATATGGGTATGTATTACAACCAATTCGAGGGTATCAAAAATTTCATTTTATTTTCCCTATGCACTTAGATCCATTTCGCAAAATTGTGCGGTTACGTCACTATTGTTCTGGAGCAGCGTTATTAAATATTTTACATGTGTGTAAAATTTGTGATTTTTTTTGTTATATTTAGTTTATCTCTTGCAATAAGGTTATTTAAACGGGTCGAAAGGTTAAGTAATGTTGTCATACGTTTGTTAAAAGTAATGTTATAAATACTTAAAATGAATTAAACTTAATCTTACTTTACATATTTAATATTTATTCGTTTTTATGGATGATTTCTATTTTGGTTTTTTCATGATCACATACACCAAATTGTATTAGAAATAAGTCTGAGGTATATTTGTATATATGCAATTGAGCTTGTAACGGCTAGATATACAAAAATGTAACATTGTTGACATGACAGAAAAAATATATAAAAAAATAAACAAATCTATTAATCGCCAGCATATATTTTGTTTCATTGTTTTAATCAAAATTATTTCTTATGTTATGAAAAACAAACTGATTATTTCTAAAGTTGTGTGGTAACGGATACTGTACACTTCATTTGATTACCATTAATCATAAAGGACAAAACTTTAAATTTCCCGCCATCTCTTAACACTGCATTTTGTCACTACATTCATTTATCCAAGCGATATATTTTAAATATTTTATATAGCTTTTATTATCATAACTTTTTTGTGTGATTAACCCTATAATTTTGTTTGGCTATAAAATATAATTGAATAATAATATTATACATACATATCAGTATATTGCAATATTATATTTATTATTAGGAAGTCAACTTAAATGAATCTATTAAAGACTGACGCCTGTCGTGACGCAGAGGCACAAGCGTGCGACTGTACAGTACTGTACTATGCGACAGGTTGTGGGTTCGATCACCACTCCAGGAAATGTAAAATTTAGTATTTTCATTTCTTGGATTTGGTAACAAGGCAAAGCGCGGCGTTTAGTTCCGCCACTTAACACGCAATGCCGAACGAAATTGTTGAAAGAGAATGGTGTCTTAACACAAAGTTCTCTGGTTCCCTCTGTCTACCCTGCTATATGCGGGATATAGCGTGAAGTTAAAAAAAAGAGTCTATATGGTCATCTTATCAACGATTGATACGGAAATACTTTTATCTTTCAAAATATTTACATTTTTATGTTAATTTGTATCAGATGCTACATGTTAAAAGCTTACAGATGCGCTCACACATTAAATATAATATTAATTTGTAGATATTTGACGTCATTTAAAATTTAAGTGACATTTTTAAGTGCGCTAGGAACGCACTTGATTTTTTTTAAAAGTTTAAAACTAATAACAACAGGAATTAAAATGATTAAATAAAGAATAAATAAATAATTTACTAAGAGCATAGACAATACTATTTTAAAATTATTTTGTTATATAATGTGTCAGCTGTCAAAATAGTATATGAGTTATATACTTATCTATATACTACATGCTATAATTTTTGACTCTTTGTCAAATTGTCATTCTATGAGGCTAGTCGCTCTTTCCTTTACTCCTTCAACTTTTCCCACTAAATTTATTTTCAATAGGATCGTAATCAATATAACCAATTACAAAAAACAATTTTCTAAGGTTTGTCATTAATAATTAAACGCTTATTTAAAGAAGTGCTTAAAAACGAACTATGATTTATTAAGTTTCTAATTTACTTTTTCTTTAAAAATATGAAATCGTGTGCAGTGCAAATTTGGTATTCAAATTATTTTCTATTTATATTAAATCGATAGGTTTCAGCTATGAAGACGCTATCAGATCTCGATGAAATACCTGAGTTAAGCAAATCTAATGTACATGTCAAGGATAAAAAAGATTTATTAAACAAAATAAATCATCTTATTGCTGATGGTCACAAAAAACTTCAGATAGTAACTGACTTCGACCACACACTGACTAGACATAATATGGACAATGGAGATATAGTACAAACTAGTTTTGGTAATTAATTTTTATAATACTTATATATTTTAGTACTTATTTTGTGATTTTTGTTTATTTCATCCATAGGAAAAAATAGCTTTTACAAGCGTTTATTGAAATATTATTAAATCTCTATTAGAAAATATTTGAAAATATTAGATTAGATTTTTTATAACATTTTTATTATTTTATATTTTTATATAACTCAAACAACTCACCCATTACTTTGTTGGCATGGACTTTGTGAGACTGCTATTTATATTTCTATTTTAATATTGATCTGTAATTTGTTTCTGGGTATTTTGGGAAACCTTTTACTGTTCCTTGACATTTCCTAAGGAACCTATAATTTCAATTTCATTTTTTTTACAATCAATAGTTCCAGCAGAGTCTGCCATTTAATGGAATAGAAGTTTTATATATATTCATAAATTTTCAGGTATGTTTAGAGAGTGTCCCTCAATACCACAAGATTATAAAGATAAAGAAATAAGTTTGGCAAATTATTATAAGCCAATAGAAGTAGATCCCCATATGAAACTTGAAGAAAAAATCAACCATATGGTGGAATGGTATGTGAAGGCCCATGAGTTACTAAAGTAAGTCTATTAGATTGAAATAACAACTTATAAATCTATGAATATTCTTTTTTGCACTTAAAAGAAATATTCTATTTTTAATATTGTTATTTAATTTAATTTCTAGAGGAATGAAATTTCCAAGACATGAATTGCAGGAAGTTGGTCAGAAAATGGTTAATTGTTTCAGGTAGAACTTTTTGTACTAAAATTATTTTAAAAGCAAAATTGTATACTTTTTGTTGTTGATAACTATTTCTATAATTCAATATTTAAAATGCTTGTGGAACATAAATTCTTACATGATTTTTAAAAAAAATGTGGTATTACCTAAGATTTTGAACACTCATGTAAAAATTAAATAACTTTATATATGTGTAAATATCTAAAATTGTATCTGAAATTTGTGTACAGGTATAAAATGTTGAATTAGTTTTTATTAAACATCTAATTTACAGAATAGGTGTGTCACATTTAATAGAGTGGAGTGAAAATAAGCAAGTGCCGGTGCTCGTCTTCTCTGCTGGGCTCGGAGAATGTGTTGTAACAGCAATGAAGTCTGCTAATCTATTGTTACCCCATGTAAAGGTAAATATAATATTAATAAGTTTAGTGAAGTATTTTTTTTTTCATTTAATAACTTTATTACTGTGGTTACATAAATGTATTTCCCAGAAATATTATATACCTTAAGATAAGAAAAATAGTTTAGTAATATTTTTCTTATCTTTGTTTTTTTTTTTTGATTGTCAATTTGGACATGTACTGGAATTGCAGCACATACAAATTACGCTAACTATGTCGAAATTCTTATATGCTTGTTATAATTTTTATTTCTGTAACAAGTTAATTTTGTATGTTTCTAAAATATAATTCTGATCTTAAGTATGTGAATGACCTATTAAAAATGTTTAAATATTCTGGATCCTATACAATTACAAGTCAATATGCTAATATTTAATGAGTTCTAATGTTAGCTTATAAAACACTAGCTTTCCGCCCGCGGCTTCGCCCGCGTGGAATTCGGTTATATCGCGCGACATGGTAAGGAGTAGTGAAAGTTGTAAACAGTTGAACAATCTTACATGATTTTATTGTTTGACAATAAGGAACTTCCATACAAACTTTCATCCCCTATTTCAACCCCTTTTACCATTTTTTTCGCAATAAAAAGTATCCTATGTCCTTTCACAAGTTCAGTTCTATCTTCATACCGAATTTCATCAAAATCGGTTTAGTGGTTTAGGCGTGAAAGGGTAACAGACAGACAGACAGAGTTACTTTCGCATTTATAATATTAGTAAGGATTTTGAGTTCGAGACAGCTTTTAAAACTATTCAGTATAAGTATCTGATAGCTAAGAAGATGCTTTTTATAACATTAATTACATTTTAACAACAGTCAGTTTTCATTTAAAATTATCAAATAGAGCGTAATGAGTAAATGTAATTGTCAAAATTATGTCTTCAAAAGTTCGTGGCTAACTCCATTTAAAGCTAACGTAAAAGCCTTCTCATAAAATATATTCATATTTCTTAAGATTGTTTTTTTGCCTCCCTATAATTTATTTATTATGGACGTAGCGGCCTCTAAGTCGACGTATTACAGTTATTATTATTTACTAAAAATATGATAATATGATATCAATATGACTATGAATATATACATTTGTATTATGTTACAACAAGTATGTGCTGTGTCTAAGCAACAGTTTGTTCTGTTCAAGGTCATTTCAAACTTTCTCGCGTTCGACGACAATGACATAATTGTCGGTATCAAAGGCGACGTTATTCATACGTACAATAAGAACGAGACCGCTATAAAAAATACAGAATATTACGAAATGGTTAAAGAAAGAAATCATGTTCTTCTTATGGGAGATAATATAGGAGACGCGGGGATGGCGGAGGGCATGGAACATTGTGACGTCATCATTAAAGTTGGCTTCCTAGGACGCAATACTGACGCCAATCTGCAAAACTATATTGACAAATTTGACATAGTCCTAGTCAATGAACACACCATGGACGTACCAAATGCCATATTGAAACTAGTGCTGTGATTGCTTAATCTTTATTGTATGTTTAAATTATATTACTTAACATCTATAAGTAGACTCAACGGTTCTACTCGGTTTATATTATAATATATCATAGGTGAGTTCTTGAGAATTATTTAAAATGATATTAATTTATAATTTAGTAAAAATGGCCTTTGGTGATTACCATTTTTATATAGTAATAAATGTTGCTTATTTTTACCTTGCAAGGTATTTAGTTGCAATAATACCTAAGTATTTGATATAATCTGTTGATTCTAAAGCTCACACTATGTTATATTAGTTTATCAAATCATAATAATAATGTATATGGGGAATCGCAAGTGAAGTATACAGGTAAAAAAAACCGTTTTTAGTTATATTCTAATATGTCATAAAATATTTTATAGTATTATCGTTTATTGGGTGGCGGATATGAGAGTGACTTGTGAAAATTCTTTCAACTCTTAAATCCCATTGTCCAGTTCAAAAGTAACGAAAAAAACATTAGAATAAATAAATTCTTTCTTAATAAAATAAAGTTTTTGATAGTATTTTAATAAAAATTAATATTGCACTTTTCATATAAATTTATTATTTTCATTTTACATACATACATAGCTTCACGCTGTATCCCGCATATAGCAGGGTAGGCAGAGAGAACCTAGTGTTAATACACTCCGTTCCCCATTTTCCGCCGAATTGAGGCATTGCGTGCTAAGTGGCGAAACTCAACGCCGTGCTTTGCCTTGTTACCAAAAAATTCCATTTCCTGGAGTGGGAATCGAACCCACAACCTGTCGCGTTTACAGTCGCACGCTTGTGCCTCTGCGCCACGACAGGCGTTTCCATTTTATAAATTGATAATTCATAAAGCTACATTTTTGCATTTTATTCCAAAGGCGAACATGTGTTCTGTAATTTTAGAAGTTGTATAAGTCTAAAATATTAAAATATCACTAAATTTGTAGACCTCAACTTATTTACCTGTCGACTTCATGTGTAATGCCCCATATTTTAAGTGTATCCCTAATTCATATGAAGATTATGAATTCAGTGGGTACAAACCTGTTTAAATAAATATATTTTTTTTATATAGAGGAGAACAAAGTTCTATTTTACTTATACTTAGAGATTCTTTATTGTTTTTATACACACTTAAAATTAGTCACTATTGTTGTATTTTATTGGCGTATTAAAACGTTGTAAAGTGTAGTGGTTATTTATTTTAAATTTTCACCATTACACGTGATTTTGTTAATAGACGAAAGTTACTTCCATTGTGGTCTGAAATGTCCATCAATAAATTGGGGACAATGTCCTAATTACACTTTGTTAAAAAAGACTTTAATTTGTAAGTAATATGTTTGAACTCAACTGTATTTTTTGGATGAAAAACAATGTTTTTGAGCAGTTTTGAACAATTTTGAAATTTTGTAATAATTAAATATAAAACATTCTTATATTTACAAAAAGAACTTGTAAAGTGTATACCTCAGTTATGACTAAACCAAATAGATTAACATTTTTTATTATATTAAGAATTTGCCTACATTTGTATTGATTTTTGGACATACCTGTATTATGATGGAGGAAAATAAAACGAAAGTTTTTAAAGAAATTAAATATTTTGTTATTTATTATTACAAAACAACATGTATGAATATAAATGTATTTTCTAGTCACCACTGTGCTTGTTTCTGTTTTGTATTTCATGAACTAATACGACATTACCAAGTCATTTATAAAAGTTTTAATATAGATTCCTTTATCAAGTCGAGTGAGTTCATTAGGTGCATCCTTTAAATGCTGTACACAGCTTTTAATAGCTACACAAGTATTCATAATTTACAAGGAAAATTTATATTCCAGTATAAATAATTCATTAGTCATTGATTGTTTTTCTCTTATTTTAAAATATTCCATAGATATTAGTAGCAAGGATGCACCTCAATAAAGAAAATGACTTTTTTAATTAACTATTTATTTTTAAATTAATCATAATTTAATACAATTGCCACTAAATGCTAATTTTAAATATAAATCATAGGAAGTCCCGTCGAAGTAAGTATTAACCCACATTGTAGACTATTGTTTAAAAATCAGACAGTTAAATAAATATAATAGGAAATAAACTAATCTAAAGTATGCGAAGGCTAAACTAAACGACAAATGCCCCACATTCGTTGACAGGACTAGGTGATACAATTTAAAATACTGCTTTGCCTAAAACAAACGGTAACTAATATTATATTCAATATAAACATGCTTAATGAATACAATATTTTTAATTGAAATCTAAAAACGATCAAATTTATTTCATAAATATATATAACTAAGCAATTTTTAAATGTCATTTTTGTTGATTTTTATTAATATATTTATTTATATGTCGGGAAGCTCCAATAAATCATAGAAATGTAATTATCTAATTCATAACTATAAAACGAAGGCAGACGATTACAAGTTTTTACAATTTCGTTACGAACATTCTCGATTACGCACATTAAATAATACTAATTAGTAATACTGACTTTCACTTAGTTACTAATTAGTAGGTATACCACTTTAAGAAATAGATATTTTAGTAATCGCAAGCTATAACAGTAACCGTCTGCCAATAAAAGCTACTGGTACCGCGTATAAAATAGAAAACATCAAATTTATGGCAAGATACATAATAGTGGAGCCGAAAATGACTCGAAAATACATACTTTCAATACACAATTAGTTCAATAACTCAACAAATTAAAAGCTCTAAATAAACAACAGTCTTAGAACGTACAAGGTATTTACACAAATATTTATATATATAAAAATATCCTACTGTACATTAACAATTATGTAGAAATATACGTCTGTCTGTATTTACAATTAGAAACAGTATTAAAAATAGTCAAATCTTTAGGAAACGTATTGCGACAGTGAGAAATACAACATCAGCCGCAAGGCACTTGATCTACTCTCCTTTCCTTTAGAATATTTTGACATGGGAAATTATTTAAATATTATTATTTTTCCTTTTAACTGAATGAACCTCAAGAAATGGAATGTTGATAGTAAAAGGCTCGACGCGTGTATTTCTCACTATCAAAATATCTAGTAACTTCTGTAAACGTTACGTCAACGCTGCTAAGTTGAGATTCAAATGTAAAAATTTAGCAAAAATTTATATATGACATTATATTTTTTTTATTAGAGAGTATTCATACGAATTAAGAAAAGAACACCTCACTTTAATTATGTTGGGAAAATGATTTGAAAATTATTTTTAATTGGTAAATACGATTTGTGGACTTATCGAGGTGATCTAAACGAAAGAACGCGATCAATGAGTCTTTGGGAGTTAGTTGTATATCTATGTATGTTGTATATCTATTATATAATTTTGATATACAGTAATACCTCGGTTTACGAAAAGGGTACGTTTCAGAAAAAATCGCGTTTAAACGTTATAACACGACAGCCGGCCGAGATAAACATATGGAACAAACGAGGGAATCCCCATAGAACATTATCGCAGGACAGGGAATCCTTAATTCTTCAATTAGAATGTACAGAAAATGCGGGGATTCCCGCGATCATAAAGAAGTCAATGAATAAATTACGTTCGTACACATTTAAAAAAAAATCTTTTTTTTAAAATCCAATCTCCAAAATTGAAATTCGCGCAATAGTGGTGGTAAAACGTGGTATTACTGTATTTATATAAAATGTAATAATATATTTAGACATACATTACACAATGCGACTGTAAGTTTAACTGTATGAATAAAGTGATTAGGCAATACATAAATCGAACCTACGATCTTCGCCTTAGTAAAGAAAGTCATAAACCAATAAAGCTACAGGAGTTACCGTTCGAAATGATTATAATATGCTAAAACTAACTAAAAACCACTTTTTTTCACAACTTTTTTTTAGTTAGTTGTATTGTGAAATAGAAACATTTGCAGAAGTTACCGGGTCAGGTGAGGGGTTCCGTGCAGTCTCTGAAAGGCAAACGCTAAGCTACGAAGGAAGCCACTGTCTAGTCCATAAAAAAATACTCTACCCAAGGTCATATCACACTCGCTATGAACACGAACACGCCGGTTTCAAAAACCGCACTAAGTATCGCCTACATTCGCATTTACGAACAAAATTGGCAATTTGGATTGATTTAATATATTTTTAATATGATACAAATAATGATAACATATACTTTACAGTTATACAATTATTATTGATAAAAAGCGTTACACCGCCCTTTACATCATACATTATTATCGTAACAGGCGTTAATAAGTTGATAAGTCGACTTGTCGATTTATTTTTTTATTATTAATGGATATTAGGATTGCTTTGTTTATATAGGGTGAATAAATTATAAAATATATTTTTTTAAGATAATCAAACACTTTTAGACAAAAAAAAGTATTTGAAACAGAATTAACAAAAAACGCCTGTCTAGGCACAGAGGCACAAGCGTGCAACTGTAAATGCGACAGGTTGCGGGTTCTATTCCCACTCCAGGAAATGTTAAATGGTATTTTCATTTCCTGGGTAACAAGGCAAAGCGGGCGCAAGGCAGGCGTTGAGTTCCGCCAATCAGCACGCAATGCCTCAATTCGGCGGAAAGTGAGGAACGGAATTGTTGTAAGAGAACGGAGTATCTTAACACTAGGTTCTCAGGTTCAGGCGGGATACAGCGTGAAGTTAAAAAAAAAAAGAAAAAAGAATTAACAAACAATAGGTACTTAAAATTCATTTTTAAACTTATTAACTTATTCACGACTGCTACGAGCATATTACATTATAACGAACAAACGGGATATCAAATGAGGAAATAATTTAAACATGTCATAGTATTATTTTTAAAGTGGCCCCACTTTAGACGAGTGCCGGACACGATTTCTTATCGTTATCTATATATAAGTGAACATCATAAGTACTATCAAGCTGAACACATTGAATCATGCAGTACATCCTTAACAAGGTTCTTGGATTGTCAATTAACATATTTTATTATATATAAGGCAAGTGAATATATACTAAGATAGATATAGCCATCGTGGCACAGTAGTGTTTGGCACACGATGGTTCCGGGTTCGATTTCCGCGTAATGTTTTTTTTAATATAATACTAGCTTCTTTATGCCTATTCCGCAAAATACGGTAATGCGTTATGATAGTAAAGATATATAATATATAAAATTATACCAGTAGCAGATCTAATCGAATTGTTTCACCCTTTATGTTATTTTATAGGCACTATTAGTGAATATATAAAGTGCGCTGAAAAAAACACGTAACAGCCGTGTTGATTAAGAGGAACAAAACTGGCGGCTTATGTCAATGTAGTAATAAATAATATTATTGTATTAATTTATGTAAGAACTATTTTTATAACTTATTCTAAAAATATATTAAATAGAATAAAGAATCCTTTAGGGTTATTTTACAACATTGTTTACTAAAATTATCACAAGTTAGTAATATTAAAAGGGATGTAGATACGAAGTGAAGTATAATTTTATGACTCAATAGTTGAAAAAAACAAATAAATAGTTTATTGTTAGACATGTTAGAGTAAAACGCAAAAAAGATGGTCCTAAAAACGTCACAAAAATTTCTCATTATCGACTAACAAATATTAAAAGTAATAAAAATTTAGAATATTACCAACATTCAAAAGTATTAAGACGTCAATAGTTGTCATATTTCATTCAACAACCGCCATGTTTTATTCCTCTCAATCGGCGCGAAGGAAGAGTATGAAGGCACTAGCCGCATTGGTCCCGTTACCCAACTAGCGCTGCGAAGCGCTGCACAGCGTTACTTAGCGGTAGTCAGCGCTGGCAAGCGTCAGTACTCAGTGCTAGTAAGATCTAGTCAGCGCTAGCAAGCGCTACTCAGCGCTAGACGGCGCTGCGTTAATATAACATACACTAGTGTCTACAGTCTACGTCTAACAGATCACAGCCTGGGGTCGCCCGCGTCGCGCCGTCACGTGATGGCGGTCACGTCCGCGTGCGGCTTTTGCAGCCCGTCCTCGTCCGTCGGCCTGAAAGCGTTTTAAATTATATATTATATTTAACATATAGAGTATATAGCGTATACAATTTTTTATATTAACTTCACGCCGTATCCCGCATATAGCAGGGTAGGCAGGGGGAACCAGACAACCTAATGTTAAGACACTCCATTCTCTTTCAACATTTCCGTTCCTCACTATTATTTATCATTAATTATGATTAAATAAAATCTAACATTGACTTATTTTTTGCGTAATAAATATGTAAAAAAATTATTACAAGCTTTGTGCAAATGTATCTAGAGTGCGCGTATATTTGTAGAAATGAGTTTATTATGTTGGTTCACTTAAAATATGAATAAATGCATAGAACTGCAGAAATCCAATCCGTTCTCTCATTCATCTTGTTTAACAATAATGTATATAGTAGTGGTGACCTGTATACGTGCGCGGAGGCGGAGGGCGTGTGGTAGTGCGCGGCGTAGGGGCGCGCGCGGCGGCGGGCCTGCACGGCGCGGCCCAGCGCGCCCGGACGCACGCTGTTGCGCGCCGCGTGCCACGCCAGTCTGACGGGTTTTGTATGTATATTTACTATCTATATTATTTAAATTATACATACGTATGTACCAGTGGACAGGGGTGAAATGAGGAGGTTATAGTTAAATAAATAAATAAGTAAATTTAGAGAAGCCGGTATAGGATGTGTATATATATATATATATATATATATAAATGGTGAGTGCAAAAACAACATAAGTCCAGATTTTCAAATTTTGCAGGAGGGAGAAATACAACTCGCAACTTGCCTTTCTGAGCTAGTTTAAATCGATTACGAATTTTTGCATTTTTTGTGTCTTACGTTGTTTCTGCACTTACCGATTCATATACGAGGTGTGTTCAAAAAGTAAGGTGACTTTGTATTTTTAAGAAAAAAAAAAAACACTTATAACCTTTACGCCTCTCCCAACCAAACAAAAAATGCTATACACTTGAAACTTGGTACAGATGTTCGGGAAGAGTGTACCAACATAACAAAATAAAAAAATCGATAATCGAAAGTACGTTGCCCGCCAAATTTCACAGTCACCTTACTTTTTGAACACACCTCGTAGTGATGATATTTAGTAATTTCACTATCGAATTTTGGTGATGACCTTTTTTCAGGGTGTTTCAGATGTTGTTTTTTTTTGCAATTTTATACCCAATAATTTTCAGGTTTTTTGTATGCTTTTAAGCTCTCACACCTTGCTTGACTTTGTTTTTTGGAAACTTCATTACAATTCGAAGTCCACATTTTTCTGGCGATCTTTTTTTTTTAAGTTAGGCCTAATACTTGTACTTTGTAAAGTTAAACAAGCCGATGGGAACCGTGTTATGTGGACGCCTCGCCACTGGTATGTATGTACATATATCTATTAATTTAAATTAACTTTAAGCACACCTGCTCTGGTTGACTGGTAGAGTATAACTAAATAAATAAAAAACAAAATCTTCACCCATACCTTGGCGCAAGCGAGGCGACGGTGGTAAGCACGAGGACCAGCCAGTACACGGGGTCAACGAACGCGTGGTGCATCACGAAGTAGGTGGAGGGCAGCTTGAAGCACGACACGCACACCGTCTGGTACGCCAGCGTCAGCACGAAGAACGAGCCCAGCGACCCCGACAGCGCCAGCACGTGGATCACCGTCTTAGAAACGATAACCAACTTAATATTTATATATTTTTTGATGTGAAACATTTACAACGACACAAACGTTGACGTGGCGACGGATCGCCTCGCTATAATCTGTCTGTAGAAGAGTGTACCGTGTGACGACGTTTCGCCATGCGTAACCGACTATACAACTCCACCCTCAATTAGCTCGACCTCAATTAGTTCATGTAGTAAAACCGTCTATTATGGTCGTACAACTAATTGTACGGTCTAAACCATGATGTTTCAAATCTGCCAGACGTCCCGTGACAACTCACGTTTTTATTTTTTGCTTCACGCTGTATCCCGCACATAGCAAGATAGGCAGAGGGAACCACATAGCCTAGTGTTCTTACACTCCGTTCTCTTAAGATTTCCATTCCGAAAGCGTCTTTATTACGTATGTCATTTTATATAAACATGGATGTCGAGCCATGGTAGTATGTGTAACATTTATTTTATTAATTTATTGTACTTTTTATGCATTAATTTAAATATATATTATTATTCTGCAATCCTTAGTTATATATAAACTATTAGTGTGCCAAGTTTCATGCTCCTGTCCGCGTATTTTTCGTAAAAAGGGATACAAAGGTTTTGTTTCACGTATTTATATATAGATATACAAGTCAAACTTAACAGTGTATTTGAGTGTTTCACAGAACTAAGAAAACGTGATTGTGCAAAAATATCAATTCAAATTCAAATCAATACAAAACGCGCTAATATCACTATAAAAACAAATATTTTCAAAATGTCCATTTGTCACACTCCAAATGACTTACAAGTTTCATGTCGAATTGCTGCGTGAAATTATAAATTTAAAAATTTAGAAATTATGTAATTATAATATTAAATTATATAAAAACAATTTCAATATAAAATGTATAATATATAAAAATAAATAGTACTACTAGTATATTAATTAATTATTTAATATCATATCAATCAATGCACTTTATAAATAGGTACTTTGTATGTAATAATAAAACAAATAATAGACAATTTGTACCAGGCGTAAATTAATTAAAAAATGAAAAAGGGCTACTTTTCGAGACACATATTATTAAATTTAAGTTTTATCTGTACAGTTATTATGTCATCTAAACACCTATTTACTTGAAAATATTTAGTTAGCTCGAAATTTCCAAAATCACCCGAGAATTAATATTTATTATTATTAATTTAAAAATTGTCACTCACCCAGCTCCTAGTTTCAATAGCAACGTAAACCAGCATGACAACGAGGCAGCAGGTCATGTTACACAATCCGAAGAGCCATATGTCGACGTCGGAGTCCCAGTAGGCGGCGGCGGCCGTGAAGAATATGACGACGCTGATGTAGACGGACTCGGCCAGCACCAGCCAGTAGGAGTGCGCGCGGTAGGCGCGGCCGCGGCGCGACGCCGAGTACAGCCCCGGACGCTCCAGCAGCAGCGACGCCGGCGCCGCGCGGTCGTACGCGCCTGCGGGGAACGATACGTTTTACTTTTACATTTTTATCATATAAAATGCTGTCCATAAGTCAAAGTCAAATAATTTTATTCAAAATAAGAAGTTATATGCTTCATTTTTTGGACGTTACTAAATTTAATGCCTCAGACCTGAGAAGAACCGGCGCAAGAAATTCAGCGGGATTTTTTTTTACTCGTCATTCGTCGTAGTAAATAATCCAAAGAGAATTAAGAGCAAAAACAAACTGTTTGCCATTTCCATTCCGTATTTTTTAAAACATCTATATATATAAGTGACCAATATATGACTCCCATTAAATTACCTTTTGTAAATAACAATAAATTAGTGACGGATTTACTGAGATAGCAAAAAAAAACCTAACGAAAATTTTACTATCTATATTGTCGTCCAAGTCGGACCTATATATACAGGTTTACCCAAATATAGCGACTTACTTTCATAAAATGTTCACCCCTTGCCACTGATATGTATGTTACATTGTAGGTAAAAACCAACGTCAGCTTTGTTAGAAACAATCATTCCCCGAAATCGTGTTAAACTCAGACAAAGCGTGTGCATTCAAGTACCAATATAATACTCAATTTTGACTTTCCGCCCAAAATATAGACATTGTGTGTTCAAACGGCGGAACTCAACGCATTTCGTCCTGCATAATCATTCCCCCAAGTGGGGACTAAACCCAAAACCATCGCATATACAATCAGACGTTCCCACTGCGCCATGATGACCTCAATAAATAAAAAATAAAATATATAAAAATATGAACTAACCGATAACAATAGGCGGGAAAGCGGTGAAGGCGAGGTTGTACGCCATGAGGTGTAACTGGTCGATCATCACCGATGACGAGAACCCGCAGAATAGCTGATACCAGAACACGAGGAACACGAACGTCTGTAATTTTTTTGTAAATATTTATTTATTATATTCATATAATATTGAGTTTAATTTTTCATGTACATGATTCTAGGTTTTTCTAGATTCTTCTAGGTGAAAAATAAATATATTGTACTATAATTTAGATTAAATTATAAATATTATTTAAAGAAAATTATTTATTTAATAATCAGTACAGATAATGATTCCATATATATATCAATAAAATAGATAAGTGGAATAAATAAGAGGTATAATAACAAAGGCGGCAAAATCCAGCTAATGCAATTTACAAAAAACGGATAACAATGCAAGGATACTATATTTTTTTTAGTTGTAATATATTTCGTTATGTATAATCTTCTATGTATAGTTTATTTTAATCCTAAGCTATGCCTGCTAATTCGAATTTTAATAAATGTGATGGACTGCCACGTTTGTTAGCCCCTTAACGTACACCTCCGTGACATATACGGGCAACGTTACCAGCAGAATTGTGCAGCTCCGTGAACGTCACAATCATTGTAATTTTATATATCTCAAAATATTACAGCTCCGTATGAGTCACGGTGAATATATTAATATACTTTTCCAAATATTTTAAGTCCGTATATGTCACGTTGGATGGTAGATTATTGTCATTCTCGAAATTTGCGTTTTCTTTACCTAAATTGATTAAAAAAACGTGCATTAAGGGGTTAAAGTGGGGAACTTAGAGTCTCAACACTAGATTCTTAGGTTCCCCCTGCCTATCCTGCTATATGCGGGATACAGCGTGAAATTAAAAAAAAAATATTATTGCGGTCATTGCGACGGTCATAGGTTCAAACACCTTTTTAAAGAATATTTCAGGGGTCTAAAATTATAAAGGCGGCAAAGTCCATTTTTACTAATATAGAGTAAAATAATAACTTACGGCATTTTTAAGGAAGAAGTACAGTATCATTCTCGCAAGACGGTCGTAGCACCAATGGCCGTGTACCAGAAGCAATCTCTCTATAAACTTAAACCGTGAGAGAGCGAAATCAGACGCCATTACCGCTTGCCGTCCCTCTTGTCCTGACAGACCTAGAAAAACAAATAATCAATATAAAATATTGTGGTAAATTAGATAAGCTTATTATGTTATTAATTACAATTATATATGTCAATGTTTGTTAAATATTAGAGAACAAAAATATATTACGTTGATTGTGCGCTTCTAAAAGCCCTGCTAGTGATGTATACAGTGTTCATAATTGGATAAGACTAACCAGTTTTTACTTAAGTCGCAAAATAGTTTCAATAGCAGATGTTATACGTTATTATTAAGTTATGTAATAGAATTAAATATTTTTTAACTTCACGCTGCATCCTGCATATATCAAGGTAGGCAGAGGGAATCTGGGGACTTAGTGTGACCTCTGTTCTCTTAAAATTTCCGTTTCTCGTGACTACTACAGGACAATATTATTGTTTGTTGGAATGTTTATATAAATGATAAGTAAATATGTTTCTAACCAACTCCTACATCTGCGGTCTGTATCATAGAGACGTCGTTGGCGCCGTCTCCTATAGCCAATGTTGTTACTCCTAATTCTTCCTTCACTGCCTGCAATAAAAATAGTTACATATTAGTAACTTATGAGGTTGCAATATATTTTTATATGTAGTGTGAAACTAACTAAATGATAATATAAAAAAAAAATGTGTATGTATTTTTTTAATATTCGTGAAATCGAATTTTAAATGTTATTTCATGAAACAAAAGAAGATTAATATCTATTTTTTTTTATAGATGGAAATGTGGTTGACCCTATTGGTCTTTACAGCTACACTCTGAGAGTGAAGGAGAAGTATTCAGTCCCTATATATGCCTTGAGAGGGTGTCGTCAATCACATGGGCGTTACCTATGAGATTCGAACCTTGACTATCGACTGTCATTCATCGGGTTTTCCAAACAAAAATATACCTTAACAATATAAGCCTTCTGTAAGGGCGTGGCGCGACAACACAGCACGGCGGAACACCGGCGCGCCAGCGACAGGAAGGGCGCCACGAGCCCGGAGCGGCGGTCCAGTATGTAGGTGAGCGTGCGCCCGTCCACCACCAGCGCCGCGCCCGACCCCGACCCCGACCCCGACCCGCGCTCCAGGTACGACTTGATTGTGGATTCTGCGTGCTCCTGCGTCATGTGTTCAATTTAAGATAACATAAAAAGATAACGCCTGTCGTGGCGCAGAGGCATAAGTCTGTCCGACTGTAAAGCGACAGGTTGTGGGTTCGATTCCCACTCCGGGAAATGAAGTATTTTCATTTTCTGGGTTTGGTAACGAGGCAAAGCGCGGCTTTGAGTTCCGCCACTCGACACGCAATGCCTCAATTCGGCGGAAAGTGGGGAATGGAATTGTTAAAAGAGAATGGAGTGCCTTAGTACTAGATTCTCTGGTTCCCTCTGCCTAACCACATGCGGGATACATGCGGGATACAGCGTGAAGTTAAAAAAAAAACACTCACTTTATCCCTCGACATGAGATGCAACAGCTGATCGCTCTGCGAGAACAAAGAGGCGGAGTAGGCGATGTTGATGGCCGTCTCGGGCTTGTCGCCCGTGAGCACCCACACCACGATGCCGGCGTCGAGCAGCGCGCGCACCGTACGCGGCACCGCCTCCTGCAGCCGGTCCTCCACGCCCGTCGCGCCCACCAGCGACAGCGCACTCTCGAGGCGCGCTAGGGATTCTCTCATACGCTTCTCTCTACCTGTGGTCAAACGACGGCTTCTATTAGAGATATCATGTATTTATTTATTTATTTTTCTGTTTATTGATCCACAAAACAAATTACGATCGGTATACTTGTAAAAACGATTGCATTTTTTTTCTATGCAGACACAGCGTACATTGATAATTATTACAAACAGACAAGACAAGAAAATAACAGTAAAGTAAAGAAAATAACAATGAACAATAAAAAATAACACGCAATATTGGTAATTTCTGGTTTTTTGATTGGTATGAAATATCAATAAATTTAAATTAGAAAGAATATCATGAATGGTTTGGCTGAATTAAACGAATATTCGGTTATCCTTTTAGAGGTTTACAACCTTTTTAGCAACGGGCAATTTCTTTGAAATTTTTGGCTGGCCTAAATCATACTTCTTAATAATATTTAAAAATATATTCATATTACAATAATTAGATAAGAAAGACACGATATGTAAAAAAAATGGTGAAACTTAATATATTAGAGGGAATATATGTGTAATATAAATAAAGTTTTTATATATTTAGGAGTACTGTCGTAGTTGAGCACATTCACGAATAAAAAAAAAATCCCGCAGTTCCTTGCGCCGGTTCTTCTCAGGTCTGAGGCACTAAATTTAGTGAACCGGTGGTAAATTATTTGACGTTCAAAAGCATGTAACTTCTTATTTTGAATAAAATTATGTGACTTTGACTTTGAATAGTTGAATAATGACTAACAAGCAATAATAGGCTATATTTTAGTAGAAGAAACGTTCTGGGACCCCATTGTAGTTATAATATTGGGCCCTCTGTGTCCTCCTTATTAAAGACGGAACTAGGAGTTAGTAAGTAGAGGGCGTAGTAGTTTATGACCTTCTTTTACTTTTCACCACAAACTTAGGGATAAAGGCAGGATCAGCAACAAAAATAGAGGCATTAATGTTTCGAAATAAAAAAACGTACCATATGTATGGGATAAATGCGTTTAAAATAGAATTATCTTAAAGGAAGTAAAAAAAATGAAATTATAGTATATAGTTTACTTCTAAAATACCGCAAAAACATAAAATAAATTTATTTTGTTTGTTGTGGTAACAGGTATGTATATACACTATAATAGTAAATGCCACATAATTATGATTGATGAGAATTGTGAAACCTAAACTAAATAAAACTTATATACTATTTTCAATGGCTTACATTTTTAATAACTTATTTATGTGAAATATATATTTATGTGAAGTATAATTTTATTTGAATTAAATAGAGACCATCATGGCGTAGTGATACTGTTTAACTGCAAACACGATTGGTTGTGAGTTCATTTCCCCGCTCTGGTAATACAAAGCGCGGCGTTGATTTCAGTCACTCAACATTTTCGAATTCGAAAGTGGAGGAGTGTCTTAGCACAAGGCTCTCTCTGACTACCTTCCCAAGCGAGATAGAGACGATTCCTCTTCCGTTGACGTTCCATAAATTTATAATTAAATCATAGCTTTGATTTTCTAATCTAATACTAAAAACATCTTGTGAAATTGTAACAAGGTTTGCAATGTCAACGTCGATGAAATATACAAAAAAATATTAAGTAAACTAAAGTTCACGTGCAATTGCAGTAATATAGAAGTAAATATAAAATAAGTAGGCTTTTATTACTTCTTTTTTGTGTATAGATGTTTAAAATAAGTATGGATATGATCACCCATAATGAACTAGAAAGTTTAAGTAAAAAAAACTGCCAAATTCATTAATTGAGGGGCTTCATCAAACAATATTACCTTTTATAGATAAAAAATATGATGTTTAACAAATTCTGTCGCAAACAGTTTAAATAAATGTAATATTAAGCTTTCCAGTCACTATTATAAACAAATAAAACCATTTATATATAATAAATAACCCGGTACTTCGTTTCCATGAACTATAAAATCTAAAATCTCATTTCTTACCGTCTTTGTAGGACTTTCGAGAAATCCTCTCTTAGTGCTCTCCTATACAATGATCTTACATACCAAATTATGGCCTTCTATGGCCAGTAGTTTCGCCTGTACATTGCCTGTCAGTCACTAAATAACGCCCGTTTTATATACAAATTAATATTTAATTTATCATAATTATAATTATTGTTAAATATATATTCAGTGGTGTACCATTGGAGAGACCTATGTCCAGCAATACCGTCTATTGCTGGACATAATAAAAGGGACATTTAAATTACATAACACAAAATAATAAACGATCGTACCTTCACCAATCTCAGAAGCGCGCGCGTGACTCGCCAGCCACTCCTCCCACAAGGCGGGCTGCATGGTCCGCTTGGCCATGACCAGCGTGCGCAGACCCGCGCGCGAGTACTCCGACAACAGCGAGCGGGTTCTCTCGTAGGCGGCCGCTTCCGCTGAGCCTGCGCGCATCGGCGCCAGCGCTCCTAGCACCGTACTGTCCGCGCCTTTTACGTATAGAACTACCTGGGGATTTCATTTTATTTGTTCTTGTAGAATAACGAATGATTAATAATGGTATGGTACAAATTTATATAATTTGTACCATATTTTGCAGGGATATTTGTGGAAATTTTTAAAATAAGAAAAAAAAAAATACATTTTTTGAATCTTTGTTACTTCAACTGTTAAAAGTTTTTTGAAAGGAAATTTGAAACTAGAAATTTAAACACAATAATATTTAAAAAAAAATGGTTTTAGTTTCATGTGATCTATGGTCCATTGTAAAAACATAGAAAATTATTGTTTAATACGATTACCGTTGCTATTGCTATTTTGACATAAATCATGATATAATTATACAAATGTCCGTTATCATTGTTTCAGATCAGAATTAAACATTCTTTAAGTAAAAAAAAAAGTACGCTTCAAAGTATTTTCTCGCCACCTTGATCGTCCTGACAATCGCAAACTATAGCAAGTCCTGCAAATATTGTATAGCCATTGCAGCCAAATACGTTTGCAAATTTCCATGCACATCGTTACATCGTTTTCCAAGCAGTATTTTACTATAAATGGATAAATAAATTTCTAAATTTCAAGTATTACCTGTCCAGTAGGTGTTCTGAGCGCCACAGACATGCATTTTCTATTCGAGTCGAACTGCTGTACTCTAAGGACTTTTAGTTTGGACAGTTCTCCTCGTATGCCCAATTCCACCTCATCTGGCGATCTTCCTCGCAATTCGTAGCCGTAGGCCAACGCCGCCTCGGCTAAAGCTAGTTCGTCGGGACTTTCTGCTTCGAAACGTGCTAACTGTAATATAATATTATTATTTGTATTACTCAAGTAATTTAAAATAAAATATACTAATTTTATTACCAATTACAATAATTTTGTTTCAAAATAATTTTATTTATTAACAGTTTTAAAAAAGTATAAGGTAACCTAATTAAATTATTATCAATATTTTACTAGTTTACCTAATTTTATATTTCCAATGTTTGTTTTAAAAAACGATATGAAAAAATAATACACAGTACATCATGTCTGTTTATAAAAAACATATATATTTTGTAGGTAAACATATAAAATAGTATATTCTGTCTGGTTATCTAATTCAAGTCTATAAAATTAGCCTAATTTATTTACACTTAATTGTAGTTCAAATAAAGGGAAGTCTTTGAAGTTGCACTCTCTATGAAACTAAATCTTAAAAGAGTGCAACGAAGCGAGTATGAGACCTTCTTTAATCTCCAAACAACATAAGAAATACCCCTTAGAAATAACTGACGTTTTAAATAGACAATTGAGATTGATGTTCCGCGCAGTCTCGCTAAGAAAATTTATGATAGCACGTGTGAAACTGCTAGGTGTTTGCAAAACAAATCTTCCAATTGCTGTCAAACACTTTATATACATGTGTTATAAATTAACTTATAAATAAACTAACTAACCCTAAAATAGAAAAATAAAAATATTTGGGGAATAACATTGAAATGTCATAATTTATTGTATTGTACAAACTGCGATCATAAATTATCTGAATATACATATTCTCAGCTTCACATATATAAAAGTGTGTAAGTTATTTTTTTGGATTAGATATTTTTTTCTGTGTAAACAGTAATAATGCACACACACACACATAACTTCACGCTGTATCCCGCATATAGCGGGGTAGGCAGAGGGAACCAGAGAACTTAGTGTTAAGACACTCCATTCTCTTTCAACATTCCCGTTCCTCACTTTCCGCCGAATTGAGGCATTGCGTGCTGAGTGGCGGAACTCAACGCCGCGCTTTGCCTTGTTACCAAACCCAAGAAATAAAAATACTAAATTTTGAACATTTCCTGGCTATAAATTAATTTACCATTTTTTTAAACATTAACCAATCTTGAACAGTCTGATCGTTTATTTATGTATTATGTATGAGTTTTGATTATCGTTCAAAGTTTAACGTTATTATTCTTCTACGTTCATAATGCTAAAGAATAATAATATAATGGCCCGTCTTAAAATATTGTTCAATAAAAATATATTAGAATATATTTTACATCATATTATAACTGACGAGTGGAACAATTACAATAACAATTGAATTTCAATCAACCTGCCATTAAAGAAATCTGAAAACGTTTTCACAATTAAATATTTAATATTTTTAGATATTTTTATAATTTATTTTCCTAAAAACTAGTAAAATAAGACATATGTGACTGTACCTGTATTTCAGCCGATGTGCTAGGTTCGCTGACGCTTTCCTCCCGACTGCCGAATGGTAGTTTCGGTAAGCGGAGGCGTAGCGGCGACGTGGTGGACGGCGGCGGCGACGGCGTGGTGGACCGAGATTCAGTTAATCTAGCGTACCTCCAAACCAATCGGATTCAAATATAGATATTATATTTTAAAATTTTGAAAATATTTAGCTCTCTTGCTTTAAGCCGTCAAATATTAAAGATAATTGTGATTAAGCATAGTATGAAAATATTTGAGAACAGTATGCCTATTTAATATTATTGACATTTGCAAAAAATAACGCGGACAAAGTGTTTTGAAATGACTTGACTCCTCTACGAGGGTGAAATGGTAAAAATATTTAAAAAAATGTACAATTATTTGTTCACTTGTCACAATTATCTTTTTTATATAAATAAAATAAAGTAATATTTTCCATTAGGAAAGAATAATAAAGCCAATTTTATTAATATAATCATTAAAAGCTGATATACCGTTAAATTTAGTGAAGATTAGTATAAAACTCACTTGTCGTTTGATCGTAAAGTGCCGTTGGAGCGCGAAGTCTTTTGCGAACGGAACTGGTCGCTACTCGACCCGGACAACTGCATCGCATCCACGTGGGGCTGACTGACCACCACAGTGTTACATACAGCGAGGATCAGGAGAAACTCCCTTACCTGACAATAGGTATAATATAATAATATAACATCTCAATTTTTTACCTAACAATAAATGATTATTGTTGTATGTATGTATGAACATACATACGAGAAATCTTTAAATAAAATTTCATCCATGCAAAGTATGAAGAAGCTGGCAATAAGCTATGTATATTGTATAATAGGTATATTTAATTTACCAACATTTTATAGAATAATATGTTGTGTTTGATACTGGGCGAATATAATTTGTTCAATTTTGGCACAGTACAACGTATTATTTATCTATTCAATAAAAGATATTTGAAAAACAGAAATAAAAATGATTGAAATTAAAATTAAAACCGCAAACAAGCAAAGACAATGTTCCAATAAGGTAAATATATGTTCCTAAGTATATTTTTACTATACTCGTATTTTTGTAAACCAATTACGCAGAAA
Organism: Philaethria dido; assembly: GCA_033558755.1. NCBI lineage: Eukaryota > Metazoa > Arthropoda > Insecta > Lepidoptera > Nymphalidae > Philaethria > Philaethria dido. The sequence goes on from JAKGSA010000387.1 coordinate 520,317, forward strand.
TTTATATCTTTTAATTCGGCTGTTAAAAGACAGTCACAACGCTGTTAAATCCCAGCATTATATTATTATTATAATTCATTCTGGAAAATATCTTTTTTCTTCTTGGTCCTTCATATTTAACGAAGAATTAGGTCATTCAATTAATTGTGTAATGTCGTTTAACCCTATATAACTACGCAATATTTCAGTTCAATAGCTTGACTTGGTTTAAATTTCCGTCGTAAAACCCAACTATAATAACTTTAGGGTAAAATCGTTTAGTAGTGTGCAAATTTTTCCTTATATATCAATATAGACTTTTAAGTAGCTAATTCCTAATATCAATAACGACAGTGTGTTATAAAAACTAATGATTCATATATACGTACATCAAGTGATAACATTAAAAGTTATATTACTTGGAGAAAGTTAAATTCATTTCAATTCATTAGCATGCAAACGATAATTTCCGATATGTATTCAAAATGGTTATAACAAAATATTTTTCAATTTAAAAGTACTATTTTAGACTCCACGTTTATATTTATAGTAAAATAAAACAATACTTTTTTTAGAAAAGATAATTAACTACCATCAGTAAAAGAATTGTACTGAATATATATATAGGGGTTTTTATGTATCTCTGATGCAATTGACCGTGACTGAGGCAAGCATTGAAGTATTCCTAATTTAATAATTAGTTCGTATAAGCACTTAACGCTTAATCTTTTCCTTTACACACGAAGGTTATCCAAAAATGCATTGAAGGTTGTGTATGTTTAAGAACCGAGTTTAAAATGGCAGTAAACGAGTGAAAGAACGTTTTGAATAGCGGCACGTCGCGGCTCTGCATGGATGTGTGGCGTTTGTTGAAAAGTTCGTGCAATAATGACGATATTTAATTATGTTATTCAGTTTTTGTTAATATACATGATAATATGTGGAGATAACGTTTGAACATACATGAAATTCAATTTGATTTACAAATAAATATGTTTATATGATTTGAGTTATAAATAAATTAATGTTAGTCAAATACTTTCGAAACGTACCTTTTGAGTGTGCTGAGCATCATTGCTATCGAGAAGATGTTGCAGCATTCTTCTATTTGGAGATACGTTTGTGATTGGTGTAACTATTGGAGGAAGGGTTAATGAGGGCTCCGCTTCAGGTCCCGGAGGGTGATCATAATCAACTCCGCTAACTGTGCACCGTCGGAAAACCATTTTATTTTCCGTCAACGTCCCAGTTTTATCACTGAATAGATAACTGATTTGTCCCAATTCCTCTGTTATGTTTAACGCTCGACATTCCGTTCTCGTATTCGTCACTGAGTCGTACATTTCGATGTCCTGGTGGATGTGGTACACTTGCAAGAGCTTCGTCATTTCTATTGTAACATATAAAGAAACTGGTATCATGACTTGTAACACTATTATATAGGTCCAAAATATAAGTAGCCCTTCATATGCTGGTTTTTCTGCATGAGGAATAAAGGGTGTGTATTTATAGAGGAGAGGACTGTATCTATCTAACCATACTTTACATCCAACTGCTCCTGCACAACAAAGAAAAAGCAAGACAAGAACACACCAAATGACGTCTGTGTTCATCTTTCTTTCTAATTTAGAACATTTATATCTTGGCCCACCATTATTGAGCATTGCTTTGGTTTCGTGTCCAGCATAAACAACAATGCCTTCTACATAATCTGTGTTTTTAATAGTGCATTCTCTCAGTAAAAGATTTTCTGAATTCAAAGGCACACGAGAACCGTTTGGATGTGAAATCGTCCCAGTAAATCTGTAAATTTTAGTAGATGGCCGTTCAACTTCTACAGAACTCCTGAACTTCATTGGTGAAAATTCTAGCTGCTGGAATGAAACAATTTTGCCATAAATCAATAAATTAAAATAGAAGAAGGTAAGGCTACTTAATAGATATTGTCACGTTATTTTTTTCGAAGAGGGTAATTTCAGTGAAAGTAGTCTTACAATTTAGTTACAGTAATGATTGTTGTGATGGCTAATAATTCTATAGTTACCGTGCCCATCGAATTATGCAAGAAGCTTGATAGGAAATTGAGGTTAAACACAAAGCGATGTAACAGTTCACCGAGTAACTAGTTAATGAACTACATTTTGAATAAAATTATCGGACTTACTTAATTTTAACCTCTGAAGTGAAAGCTTTAGTAATAGACTGTTTTAACTTACTTTTTCTCTAAATCCCGGTACCACACCGCGTTGTTTCAAATTAGTTTCACCGTCTAGATTGCACGTATCTAAATAGCAAATTCCCAGAGGATTGGAAGAATGTAACAACACCATATCTGCCGGTACTGCTTCGTTATTTGAAAGATGGACTAAATCTCCAACTCGGACGTCTCTCCATTTAACACGCACGTACTTTTCAACTGACCTGTAAAATTAAAATAATATTAATTAAAATAATTCGATAATAGAAAAAATTGCAAATTATTCTTGAATGGGATTGCATATTAGCCTAAACTGGCTTTGCTATGCTTAAAGTTCATACAGGATCCTTTGTTCTCTGTTTCCCGAGGGCTTTCAAGAAGATTGCCTGACTAGACAGACCAATAAGAGAAAAAAATGCTGCCTGCTTAGCGCTTTTATGTAACCCTAAAATAGAAAAATAAAAATATTTGGGGAATAACATTGAAATGTCATAATTTATTGTATTTGACAGATTGTGACAAATTATCTGAATACACATATTCTTAGCTTCACATATATAAAAGTGTGTAAGTTATTTTTTTGGATTGGTTATTTTTTTCTGTGTAAACAGTAATAATACACACACACACACGCAACTTCACGCTATATCCCGCATATAGCGGGGTAGGCAGAGGGTACCAGAGAATCTAGTGTTAAGACACTCCATTCTCTTTTAACATTTCCATTCCCCACTTTCCGCCAAATTGAGGCATTGCGTGTTGAGTGGCGGAACTCAATGCCGCGTTTTGCCTTGTTACCAAACCCAAGAAATGAAAATACTAAATTTTACATTTCCTGGAGTGGGAATCGAACCCACAACCTGTCGCGTTTTCAGTCGCACGCTTGTGTCTCTGCGCCACGACAGGCGTTACCATTAACAGTAATAATAGTTTATTTTTTACAAATGTAAGAGAATAAAATCTATGCAAATGGTAACTGAGAAAATGTCGGCATTGGATACAAGATTTATAAACGACTATAAAATATGCATATGATATATATAACTTATAGTGATAAAATATATAATATTTATTATATACAATAATATTTTATTTTTTAACGTGATTAATACTCAATTATCATACCACAACGTCGTGGGCGACGTATACTCGTACGTATGGAAAATACCTAGCGTATTGAATACAAGCTTATTTTTGCACCATGTGCATGTTCGATAATAAAATATGATTTATATATTTATAAATTATTTAATGAAATTCATTTGATGTTTAAGTTTATTTAATTAAATCATTATATATTCATGAAGTTCTTATCTGCTCACGTAAGAATAACAAAGGATACATTTAATCTCAACTATATTTTTTAATCTGTTACTAAAAGAGATAACTCGTATAGTGTATGGCTGTAAATCTCGCGATCTTGGCCTCAATGCAATCTTTGTCATTATAATAAAATTCAATTGTAACATGAAAATAATTCCCATATGATAAAAACACAAGTAGATATTTATATAGATAGAATATTTAATATTATAATCTAAGCCACAATTTTGATTAACATTATTCTTGCCAACACCGAATAAATGAGATTTAAAGAAAACACTGAATAAAATAGATTTCATCTTGGGACTGTCGGAGTTAGAAGGGATTGTTAATATTTGAAATGCCACACGGAAGAATAATTATTATCTTTAAGTGTCATTCATGTACGTAGAATAAAAAGATCTGGTTAATTCAAATATATATATATATATATATATATATATATATAGCATTTGTTTAGTGTTGTTTGATAAGCAACGGCATTAAATGGTATGGAATATATAGTATAATAGAAAAGTTCGACATCAAAGTATTAAACATACCGCTCCAAAATCATTACAGATAACAAATCAGAAATTCATTCTCCGTTCCGATAAAAGGTCATGAAAGTGCAACAGGTAACAAAGGTAAGGCAAAAAGAAAGCGATTACCAGTTATTGTAATCTGTGCTAATGCTTTCACTGTTTCTTTGATAATACTCATTTAATTTGAATATGGCAATCAAATACAATGGAAAGTCAATTCAATTGAAAACCCTTGTTGCGTGTATCGCCGTGAATAACAGTTTTGGGACTGTGTTTCATATTTGCGTGTCACGATCTTTACTGAAAAGGTATCTTTACATGCACGGTTGTTTATACCACTCAAGTACTTAACTAACTATGAGTATCCTAACTTAAAACTGTTGACGTTTTTACTGTAATATTAATGATATTTAATAAAATTACTTTGTTTGCTATATGAAACTCTTATCAAAATCAACACACGCCTTATGTTTAGGCATATTACAAATTTTACACAAATGCAAATTGCAATATTATGACCAAAGAGCCTTAACCTATTAACATTACTTATTTATAATTCATTGTCCATTGTCTAAAAATTCATATATTCATGTGAAAATTGAGAATTTTTGCTTCTAATCCTTGATCCAAAACAATTCATGCATGTACATTGTACAAAGGTATATAAAATAGTAGGATTACTGGTTCAGGAAACTATATATATATTTTTTTTAACTTCACGCATTAACCCGCATATAGCAAGGTAGGCAGAGGGAACCTGAGAACTTAGTGTTAAGACACTCTGTTCTCTCGCAACAATTCTGTTCCCCATTGCGTAAATTGCTGAATCCAGTCATTGCGTGCTGAGTGGCGGAACTCAACGCCGCACTTTGCCTTGTTACCAAACCCAGGAAATGAAAATATTAACATTTCCTGGAGTGGGAATCGAACCCACAACCTGTCGCGTTTACAGTCGCACGCTTGTGCCTCTGCGCCACGAGAGGCGCATTTATATTTTTATCCTTATTATATCATACAGTTAAAGGACTTAAAAGTTATCGTTATAGATTTTATGTACGTGATAAAATAGAAGTGGGTTATCGTAAAGAGATAAAGTAATGTTACTAAACAGCGAACACATTGTTTCATCACGTAATGGTACAGATCAATCGTCGACAATTTCACATCTGTGAAATCAAAATCTAAATTCACATATCAATTGGAAATATACTTGGATTTGTTTGGTGAGCATATATATTGGTATTGTATGGGTATTCTACAAAGAGATAAAGTACAAGCAGTATAAAAATAAAATCGAATACCTGCATCATCTCATCTACAATAACACTTATATAAATCTGTATGAGGCTTTATCTATAATTTACGCGTATTTATATTATATAAACCTATCCTGCCTCACGTAATATATATTTAAAAAAGTCTATTTAAGTATATGTAAATATTTTAAGACTATATTTTCATACATAAATTTTATATATAAAGCTTATACTAATTACAAATGTTTAGAATTCCGAACAAAAATTACTTGAAATTATAATGGGTACAGTATAGAGTGGTATAAAATTTTCATAAAAGAGAAATGAGTGACGAAAATGTGCCAAAAATATTATAACCTGTGTACCATATGTCTTTCAAATGTTATCATTTTAAAAATGTGCCGTATATCGACGCAAAGCGGATATCTTTTTCACAGTTAGATTATTTATACTATACTTGTATTATAGCTTCATTCATATTTCTGATAAAATACTTATTACAAAAAAATATTTGTTAGAAAATAGAAAATAATTTTATTTGAATTTGAAGTCATAAGTTATTTTCAGTAAAACAAAAAAGACCCATATAAGGTAGTCGACATTTTTGAGCGTCATATTCGTATACCATATTTATGTTACAAAAGGAATTATACTACGAGTTAAAGACGAATTTTCATGTTATTAAAACTATATATCCATTAAAACGATATAAAATTTCGAGAAAATTATCAAACCTTTCTTTGATTGTAAAACAATACTTTAATCGATCGTAACGGTCAAGGTGAAATAGAAAGTGAATATCAATGACTTGTTTACAGTTACGTGGGAATTTTAGGTATATTGTCTTAGTTTACTTTCATTTCTTTTTTACTATTGTTTGTTAAGCAATTATCATGGAAAGTATATTAAAGTGTTTTCAATTGAAAATAAATATTTAAATTATACAAAAATAAATACGTAGAAAGCTTTTACCATAAATAATAAGTAATTACCATTATAAGTTATGTTACCTTTAAATATGACACCAACTACACACACACACACACAAATTTGTTTACAGACTAAAACAGGAAACAAAATATTATTTGCGCGCTAAATTTTCTGCCTAAATCTATAAATATTGATGAAAAGCGCGTGTTTCTTGTATTTTATGAGAACATTGTCTCAGATCGGTGGCATTGATGGTGTATGATCTAATTTATGAGCTTCAATTATTGGCGATGACTCACCGTACAGAATTATGGGCTTAGGTTTAGATTAAAAAAATATAAAAAAAAGCAAATGGAAAACAACTATATATCTTATCTTCAGTAGCTATCCGATATGTCATTGACAATTTCAGTATTTACCTAATATCAATAGAAAGCGTGGGCTGCAAGGTTTTAGTAATAATTAGAAGTAAAGTTTAATGTTATGACCTCAATAATACCATATATCGATACAATACACAAACTGAATGTGGTATCTTTTTTAGATTTACCTGTTCTTTACTATATACTTATTATATAATAATACCTATTTATGTAAGCAAACATTTTGTATAGAATATCGCGTGTTTGTGTTGTTTTCAGAACAATACAACATAATAGTACCGACGCGATCAAACAAAATAACATGAATAGAATCTCTTTTAATTTTTCTCTTATGTATTATTAATATAAAAAATATTTATATAAATAATATATATATATATATAAATATATTTTTATTATTTTTTTTTTAACTTCACGCTGTAACCCGCATATAGCAAGGTAAGCAGAGGGGACCAGAGAACCTAGTTTTAAGACTCTCTATTCTCTTTCAACAATTCCGTACCCCACTTTCCGCCGAATTGAGGCATTGCGTGTTGAGTGGCGGAACTGAACGCCGCGCTTTGCCTTGTTACCAAACTCAAGAAATGAAAATACTAAATTAATAATAATATTTATATAAAAAGATCTTGTAAAGTAAAAAAGGCTGTCTTTTTATTGCTTTAAAAAAGCTTGCAGCTTGCTTAGCTAATGTTAGAAGTATTATATATTTCGATATTAAAAAATTCACCTTATTGAAAACCTATAAAGATAATCACAAATACTTATTTGTGTATACTTATCTACGTATATCTTTAATTTCTCGTTATTTTATAAATAATCTTTATTTTATATGTTATTGATAAATATCGTATTAAAAATTTTCAATACATGTGTAATTTCGAAAATTGTTTATATCACATGACATGACTAATTTCTAAGTATGACATTATTTTTTTTGTTTTTATCCTGTATTTTGAGAATATTTTTTTTATAATAATGAAGATAGATTAATAAAATAGATAATTATTTTGTATTGTAAAAAAAAGTTAATAGAAACTTTTTAAATATGTACTTTAAATATACAGTCAATAAAGCGAATTAAATGAACAGAACCATCGCTTAACGAGTAAGTAGGTATTCTAACAAAATAACGCATGGGATATCGCCAGAAAACGCAATAAGTCAGTTGCAAACTTTCTCTTGAGGTACTACGAGTATTTAGGTGGCACGACTAATTCATTCCGTCTTCGGTCAGTGTGCCGCTGGGCGCGTTACATCAGCAAATCTTGGTCAGCGCGTGCAATGTGAAGGCCACCACATTCACTATCGGCCTTAACGCCGCCTCCTTTGGACATCACACTTAGAATATGAACATAATTTATTGATATTTCATCGTGTTTCACAATGAACCTTGAAAATATAACTAACTATTAGTATAGTTACATTAACAGAAACAAGACTGCTAGGGGCATAAATTAGATTCTAATTAGATGTATAATATACGTATAGATGGTAAAACCTTAGCAACACTTTAAAAACAAAAAAAGTGTTTTTTTGATCAACAACTTTCATTATAGAACATAAACCACCTACGTGCTTTTGAAACAAAACGATGTACGTAAACCGTTTAATTACATGCCATTAACAAGAATACAATAACATTTACATTATTCCAACCAAAGCTTCTACTTTATTTCAAATGAAAAAGTTCGATTCTGTGGTTTTAAGCAGTACAATAAAATTTGTAAAATAATGAATGGCTGGTTTTGACAGTGACTAGCTGTGAACAATTTACATAATGATGAATTTGAGTAGTCACCTGTTTTAACACGTTTGGGAAACTGAACAATACTAACAATACAGCACGCTTGTTTATTTTAGAATACAAATAAATTTACGCATGCCGACCTTATTGCGGGTAAGCAAAGAAAATTTGTTAAAAGAACCACATCGTTCTTCAACCTTCGCCTATATAAAAATATAGTGCAATCAGACACAACGCTTTGTCTAACACAAATATTATTTATTTTGAAAATATAAATATACCCGTCCGAGTTGGATGCGAATACAACACCATTCCAACTTTATTTCAAAAATTTATTAAAAATATTAGCACATACTAAATTATTTTAACGCATATTTAATTTTGATGCAAATAAATTAGATTCTAAATATAGGTGTTAACTTAAATAATTCGACGGCTGCGTAATAACATAATTTATTGTGGATACTATTAACTTATTTACAGTGTTCAAACAAACAAAACTTGAAATATTTTACATTCCGCGTGGCTCCTGCTCAATGTTTGCATCAATTCTTGTAAATACGATATACTAAAATATAAATACATGAACATTAAATAGCTAAATATTAATAAATTTAAACTGATCCAATAATGTTGTTAAACATTGACCAAGCAAGCAGATAAGGAAGACTGCTTAATTATTTTATTTTTCTATTGACTTGACAAAATGAGCACGTGCACACAAAAGAAGGTTTTTCTTTTGAATAATATTCTATGAAATATGATTAAAGTGGTTTAAATTATTAGATATATGATAAAATAAATTTTATTTACAACGTCAAGAATTATTATTTTTTTATGTATATTTAATCGATTTTTAATAGTATCATGAAATTTGAGATAACTAAAACTATATTAAATATGAATTTTCCACGCTCCACGCTTTATGTCACATAGCAGGGTAGTCGGAGAGATCCAAGTGTCTAGCCAATGCGTTCGCCGCTTTTCGCTCAACTGCAAGACATTGCGTGTTCAGTGGCTGAGTTCAATACCGCGCTTTGTCTTACTAGCGCTTAACGTAATAAATAAAGTTTAATATATCATTATATTAATACGTGAAGGAAAACTTTCTACGACATCTCTTTTTACGGCAACGGAAGACGGAAGACGGAAGAATATGAAATTTGGCACAAAACAAACGAAACAAGTTTATATGGAGAAGTGCAGAAAACGTTAAATATAATGATGTATGGTAATACTTAGAAACAGATTAAATTAATAAAATAAATATTACACACACTAGTATTGGTTTGACATTTACTTTTATCTAATATTACATATCCGTTACTAAGACAAATGGTAAACAGTATCTCTAGTTTGAACTAATACATCTTCCAGTTCGTATAAGATGAACCTAGCCATAAGCCATTCCTTTCTCGATTTTCAACTTACCTTTAAGAATGTTTGCTGTGATGTAGCTAAACGCTGCATTTCTAAGACGAAGGCTATTTTATATATATTATAATTTTAATGAGGATTTTTCGTAATTATAGACAAAATAATAAAGCCGGCGCTTCGGAGATGTGACACGACGATGTTATAGTATGCAGTGAAGTGAAGACATTCCTTTTCGTATTTTCAAAAGTTTCGTAACCACTTCCGTAAGCTATCACATTGGCCTCGCTCAGTTTGCATGTAGTATTTCTTCCTCATATTTCATTTGAGCGGAATCAACGTGACCTAGGTAGTCTAGGCCGATTTAAATTTAGCTTAGGCACACCTCGAAAGATAAAATAACCTTTAAGCCAAATTTAAATAATTAGGTGTATTATTTAAGTAGTTATCGATTTGTATAATGGCACATATTTAAAAATGTTATTCTTTTTACGTATAAAATAAAACTTTAATTTATAATCAGTATCTGAAGTAGTTATCGCAATCAAAAATGTATGAAGTAGTTAATAAATAATATGTATAAAATAGTGTATTTTCTCGTACCTATTTTATGACAGTTAAGCTCTAAGTAAAGTCTCTGAGAATCAGTTATTTAGGTATGTGATTATTATGCATTTTCACAATTGTAAAAAAATTTGCATTTTGGAAAATATTTAAAACATTTCTTAACAAATAAATAAAACTTGTAGCGTGTTTTATTTCTTCTATAAAAAAATATATCGAATATTTTACATATGAATTATAATTTAGTGATGAAAATTGTTGCAATCAGTCAATTTCAGGTCATCAACGAATATACAGCTTGTGTTCGGAGTTATATACTTATAACTAACTACCTATATTATTTTTAACGTGTTTCATTAATTACTCATCGAGCGGAACCTTTCTATATACGCTTTCCTTGTGTAAATACTCAATTAATGTCAACCAGTTTTACGTGAGTTTAAACAACTTTATATCCTTCCTCTTCGTAATGTAATCTTAAAAATATATGTATAAAATGATTTATATATGTAATGAAATAAAACAATAGGTGTATTTATATGTCGTGAGTACTAAAATGACATACTGAGTACTGTACTAGATTTACGCTTTATCCCTAGCGGGGTAATGAGAGAGGACAGAGTACCAGACGTTACGATCCCTGCATACCTCTTTCGCTTCGTCCAGTCATTAACTTCTTCATATATGTCCTCCGGGTGGCCTTCATGCTTTTTACCTGACCGTCTTCCAGTATCATTGGTACTATGGCTTCGAAGGTCAACTGAGGTCTCCCCCTACGTCTCTTGCAACTAACTACCTACGTACGAGTATATTACTTCGTTATCGATAAATGCAGTAACTCAATAACGTTGCCATTTTATAAATTTTCAGACTCTTAAAGAATTCAGTTCACAAATCGAATACTTGATTTGTGAATATAAAAACAAGGTATAAGTGACGAAAACGATCAGGGTTTATTTATTCATGTTGGTTCAACAATCATGACGTAGTGTGCAAATGTGACAGTGGGCGGACGTAGTAATAGCTTTTTTATTTACTTTCCGTAAATGGTTTCGACACAGGTTTTTCCATAAATATGTATTATTTAATGTACGCAAATAACTTAATAACGACAAAAGAAACACTAATCTTCGAATACTTCATTGATATAAAAATTGATTATCTCTATGTTTTTTGGAATAGAAAGTCTTACAATTTATAAAATTATATTCTAAAGGACTGCTCCACTATGTTTTTTGCAAAATCCTAATCAAGTTATTTAAAAAATCCATTCATATGTAGACTATTTGACGTGAACGGCTAAATTTATAATAAATTACCAAAATATGAAATAATGTAAGTATTAGGGACAAACTACAACTACAGCTACAAGCTAACAGGGTTTAACTAATATACTTTAGCCAGAATATGGATACTATTTAAATAAGTCAACATAAATACGAATGTCAAAAAGTTCTATCAAAAGTTATCATTGTTAATTAAAGGACATAACTCATTAAAAATATATATTAAATAGTTAGTTGAGCTTTTCTAGTTATTGTTTAGTCTAAGGTAAGCAGCACACATCTTATCGTTTCTGAACCTAACAGTTTTAACGGAACGTTAAGCTATAATAGCTTATAGAAAATGCTATATTCAAAACATTTTCATGTACATAAATTTTTACTTGCAGAATATATAATTCTGTTCTCAATTCACTCATTGAGTGGTTTATGTCGGAATCCAACGCTACTTTATATAAAAGACACCGAAAAGACGTTGCTTTTCTTTAATATGATCGTTTCTTTGAAGCTGTTAAGTAAATATTTACATAGGTATATTATAATGAAATATATTATGTGACTTATAATATGATATTCACAGCTAGTAATATAACTATAAGAATCACGTGCGACTAGTTATAAGACTTATAAGTTTTTTTTAATTTCACGCTGTATCCCGCATATAGCTGGGTAGGTAGAGAGAACCGGAGAGCCTAGTGTTAAGACACTCTGTTCCCTACTTTCCGCCGAATTGAGGGATTGCGTGCTCAGTGTCGGAACTCAACGATGCGCTTTGTCTTGTTAACAAGCCCAGGAAAAGAAAATACTAAACTTTTACATTTCCTGGAGTGGGAATCGAACGCACAGAATATTAAGTAATTCTATTAATAAGAAGATCTAGTTTGGTAGTATCTATTAAACCGACATAAATCACTCAAATCCATTCTAGTACATCTATAAAAGTTGAACGGTTATAAACGAATATTACAGTCCACGCGCTCATTAATAACACTAACAAAAGTCAAACAAAGGGGCAAGCATAAAACATTGTATCAATCATAGTAACAGCGAGTCATTAAAGCTAATACGTCGTATTTTTAGTTCTAATTAATGCAACCAGTCGGTAAGTACATATACAGCGATACACAATTCTTACAAGACCTGTAGTGCAACTACATATAACATCTCGATTAATTCAGAATAAGCTAGCATTTTGTGACAAATACTAAATAAGACGCAACATTTTGTGGTGTCTTATTTAGCCCTATAATGACCAATTTTTATTACAATTATATTAATTAATCATCGTGTTCATTCTCTGAAGAGTAAATAACGTCTGTCTTAATTTCTGCGTACACTACATTTCTCGCCGGAAGAAGAACCTATGAAACACCTTATAATTCAGAGACGGTGATAGCCAACACATACACATGCCATGAAGGTTTAAATTCACAATGCGATGGGCCGATTAAGCAGAGGCTGCCCTTCATGGCCCTCTTTCTTTTAGATCGTTAGGCGCACCACAAACCCTTAATTGTTGACCACAACCACTCTATCAAAAATGTAAAGATAAAGAACTGTCTATTAAATAGTTTTAATTATATAAGAATAATCTTCGCAATATTAGCATAAGGAAAACTGAATACGTACTATGAATCTAGTTTTTGCAAGTTTATAAACCAGTTATGACGTATTATAGAAATATTTTTTGTCAATGTTTCCTTACTACTTCTCCTCCGCTACACATATAAGTTATTATTATTTAAAAAGTCAGCGCAGTTGGACTTTATTTGGCTTTACAAATTACTTATAAGTCGAAATTTTAATTCTCCATGAAATATATTACAATATAATTATATATTTTGTATTCCCCTGATTTCTTACGTTTTGTTAAAAGAGAATAGCTTTTCCGTTCCGGCAAGTGTAAGTGCGTCACATAGTTCCACCATTCTATGAAGAACGGAATGATGTTTGGTTTTCTTTGCCTACTTCACAAAATACGTGACAGTGCAGATAAAAATGTAGGTAGGAAACATGACTTGTATTTAATGCTTGTTACCCCATACTGTCAAGTCAAGGTATAAATTTGCTTCGATCCATAATATATTTGCCTGGTTTCTATGAGCAAATGACAGTCTCGTTAGAATTTTAAATAGATAGCAAATCTAGAGCGCAGTTAAATACTGTTAAAGTCATGATAACAATAACGTTAAGTGCTCTACTTAATATCAGGTGAGATTACTGTATTGATAGTATGCGATCGATCTTCTACTTATTATTATATTTCATAAAAAAGTACCTACTCTATTTTCAAAAGTTATTTTATCTATACATAGTGTGTATTTCTTTTTAATAGATTACCAAGACCATCCATCATCAGCATGGTACCATATGGAACTCATTATGATAGATATACCATAAAATTTTGCACATATTTCAAGAATGTATTAGAAACACATTTTAAGTATGGCTCATCAATAATTAGAAATTGTCACGTAGGTACGTTACCGTATTATTCGCTTTCTAAGGCGCGTGTGGAGAAACTCAAGCGCGGAATGAGATGTCAATATCAGTTATTGTACTGTATGAAATTATGTCAGTAGATATACAGAATAAATATCCTTTAACTTTCATATAGTAATCTAAGTATAAGCAGGAAATGTAAAACTACACTGTAAAATTGTTATCGGCAGGTAACAAAATATTAACAAAATTTCAGGCAAGATTAATGACACTCACTGCTATCTGCAAAAATAAACATAATTAACTGATAAAGAAAACAGGAAACTAGAATGTTTTAATTTTATCCAAATAGTATAAAACATACGAAAACACGCTTATGTTTTTAGCATGCTTTTGTTGCGTTCTGTAAGATAGATATTTATTTATCTACCAATGTAAGATAATTTTGGTCAGCATTTTTTTAATCTACTTTTGGTGTCTTAATTTGTTTGAAAATTTGCACACGTGTCCGGGTCCGAAACAATACAGTATTTCATAATATCAACTAGATCTCCACGTCAAAAAGACGGGCTCAATGTGTCAAATCGCAAACTTCATTACTTTGGTTTGTGATTTTCATACAAATCTTAAATAAATTCAGTATTAAATCCAGGACCTTTCCTTTACGGGGCATACCAGCTAAGCATGAGACTAACGAGGCAACCATTGATTTAAAATGATTAATTAATTAGACTAGAAAGTAAACCTGTCAAGTGCACATTTATAGGGAAAGTTATTCAATGAATTGGCTATTTTTTGCAAGCAAACGTAACAGGTAGACATGCACCTCAACAGTTATAGTCTGGGGAAGCCATTTACAAAGGCCGCAATCACATCATGACTCACTAGCATTCAACTGATTGAGTATATGTTATAGTTTTGTAAATAACTGTTTGCAGTATAAAAAAATTAATAATATTCTGGAAGTCTCTAAGACTAACAAATTTAACACCGGATTACCATTTTGTTTTTTTAAATATACTAAATAATCAAAAAATATTACTCAACAAAAAATACTAGCTTTTTTTAAAATAAGTATAAATTAAATAGACTTTATAATTTTATTATATATAGGACGCTAGTTAATAAAAATAAAGAATAATTTCAACAAAGGAGTATTTAAAAATATTAAAATTTTTGAATATCACTTCAAAATCTGTGTTATTTGTAAACCTCAGAAAATGGCGCGATAAAGAGCATTTGTAATGTTTGTATGGTAAAGAGTATTAGATATGCTAAGCTAAAATTCCGTGGCTGAATAATTCAAATTCTTTTTCTTTTATAAATAGAATATTTACATGATAAAGAACAGTCTAACGCCTAATGCATAAATTAAGCAATCCATTTATGTAAATACAGGTGACGTCACTGAGTTTGACGTGGTCGACTTACTCCCACGAGCAAATTATTACTTTCTAAGAAGAAAATGCTACATGTGTACAGTAACAAAGTATTTCCTGGTGTATTAAAGAACAATTTAAATAAAAATATAAAAATCATTAGGTATATATTTCTTTTTGTTAGCTTCACGCTGTATTCCGTACATAACAGCGTAGGCAGAGGGAACCAGAGAACCTAGTGTCAAACTCCGTTCTTCTTTAACATTTCCGTTCCCCACTATTAGGTTTATATTTTATAAATAAATGCATTGTACTAAAAAGTATATTATTCTTACACGTATAGTTCTTTACTTCATTTAATACAAGCTTAAAACTCAATTATTACCGACAAAAATGTATTTGCATATCCGGTAAGTGTTTTAAAACAGTATCTGGTTAAACGTAAGATAAATCACTTCAAGATAAGAGGTCTAGGACAATCAACAACTGTCGCGCAAGCAGTAGGAAGTGATCGGCGTGTCCTCGAACGAACAGCATTAGCCGCAGATACAAAAGCCATTTCAAATCAAAGCGCTGTATCATTCCTCTATGTTTTATGATAAAGTTAAATTGAGAACTGTAAATCATTTGGCGAGATATACTGCATCGACCTTCAGTTGTCAGAACTTATAACTAGTTTTAAGTGAATAGACACCCTTCTACTAACTATTGCAGATGTATCCTGCTGCATACTTCCGTTATAATTACATAATATTATTTTGTCGTTCTCAGTAGAAAATATACAAAAATAAAATATATTTTAGCGCAATTACATTTAGGTAATTTCCACCGTTTCGACAGCCATGCATTAATTAAGAAACAACTTTTAAAATAAATTTATAACTTGAAAGAAATGCTTAGATTACATTTTTACATAATGTCATAGTACCTGTTACGAAACAAAAATAAAGAATTAATGATAAATGGCTTTCTAATTCTTAATGCAGTAAAAAGAGCTCTCAAATTGGAGACCCGCCAAACCTAAATACACGTCATAATGCAATTTACTTCATAACTTTACTCTAAAAACAGAACAAATTTCAAAGGTCATTGCGGCAAAACAATTGGCAAGTGTTTGCTGGAACGTGTTACCAATATCGACTGACATTAAATCAAATTGATACGTGGAGCGTTTATTAGTTTCCATACATTGCCAGAAAAGGCCTTCAGAGACGATTTACTATATTAAATGTAGCGTCTGCTCGTCATTTGTCCACCTATATTATTAATTTACTGCTCTAATAAAAACTTTTTAGTATTCCGTGCAACCTCGACGTTACCGTTTACAAATGGAGATATAAAATGTTACAAATAAAATAAAAGGTCATATCATCTTATTAAAAAATAATACACTTATCAATATATGTACCTACATATATGTATATATATATATATATACATTTATATATATCGTATAATAACGTAGAACCCATATTGGAACTAATATACTTGTTTTAGCAAGTGCAGTATAATCAATATACAAATATTTTGCTTAATAGAACATAAAAAACAATTAAATATTTAATACGGAACAGTAAAAAATATTCCGCTTTGTGATACGCATATGGGCAATTGACTTCCTAATTGGCTCAGATTGGAGGCGACCCATGTAGATTGGAAATAAAAATAATGTAATACTTACCTAGGTACAGATCAATTTTAAAACTGGCAAAGATGTTTGATCAAAATTAAAAATTTTTATGATCATTTTTTGATACTGCTTTATTAAAAGTATTTTCATGCATACAAAAATCGTTGTATTTTTTTTAAAATAAACTACAGACCTTGGCTTCATAATGGCTAGCAAGCGTTATGCCTATATGGAGCCGGTGCGAGTTGCTCACGTAGCAGAATAAAGGACAAATATATGTCATTTCACTTAAAAAAGCTTCGCAAGATTATTAATGGTCATAAAAATGGTCACTGTGATTTAATCTTAGATGACAATGAAAATATATTTTATTATAGGATTTTTCAATAACAACATAGCAACATATGTTACAATTTATATGCATCAAATAGCTACAAATTGTAAAATCCCCAAGTTTTCATATAGTGATTTGGAAGACGTACTCCATACACATGCTTCAATTAGGTTTTATAAAAATGCATAATTTTAAACAGTGCACCTTATTAGGGAGCGCTGCCTACTAGATATATTGACCTTGCTCTTGATGAAATTCATTACCAAGGATTACGTGTATAAAAACGCAAGGATTAATTATATATGGGCACGCCAGTGAATATATTAAAAAAGGTAATCTAAAAGAAGGATAAATACACATAACTGAGGGTCGACAGTTTTGCACGCACATTTTCGTAATATTACCAACAATAAAAGTGATAAGAATATATCATTTAAACTGTAAAATGTTGTATAACATTGATTTTTACTGTGCTTTGTAAAGCATAATAGAGAATAAGGAAATTACAAAAACACAAAAAAATAGTTTCGATGAAGACTAAAATAAATACTATAGAAAACTTGCCGCTACTCAATTCGCTGTGCTATTTAAATCCGACGCCGATCAAATCTATAAACAATCACAAGATTTGTTTTATATCCAGTCACGATTGACCTATTAAGTATAAAGGTAGTCTCTAACAACGTCAGAATCAAATGAACAATTATAAAAAATCGAACTGTGTATTGGAATAAATCAATGTTGTATGTCGTACAATGGAGGAAGTTGTAGTTGGAAATAGTTTTACTTATAGTATTATTGTACACATTATAGGATCAGTGTGAATAGGTTACGTCATAAGTAAGAAAACAACTTCTTGTGCGTAAAATAAGAATTATTAAAAATATGTTTGTTTGTTAAGAATTAAGCATGTATCTAACTTCGGTTTAAATGTGGCTTTTTCATATTCACCTCTAATACAGTATCTTATACTAGACAAATAATAATATTTGTAATGCAACATACTTGTAGGGAGAAAACGTAAATAAGATTTATTAAAAAAGAATTAGGCATATTAAAATAACCACAAATATGCGTACGTAAACCAGGTTACAATTTTAGGAAAGTTACCGATGACATATTGTCGATGGAAAATATATTACTGATTTTTTATTACAATTCCGACAGCGTAAAAAAGACATCGAGTAAGGAATAAGGAAAAAATATGAAAAATCACATCGGTGCTATACTTATATTTACAAAGTATAAAATATTGGCACAACCTTTGAAGCGGTCGAAGATATAATGAAGCGAAGTTATTAGCAACGCGAGGCAGTTAGAGACAATTATCGCTTTAGTCCGGCAACAATTAGCGAAGTTCAGATATTACTAACCATTACTCCATATGAGGAAACGTCAATACTCCTCTAACAAGCATATTTGTGACGAACTCGAAAAAACCAATTAAGTTGTTTAAATATGTAAAAACAAAAAATCTGTTTTACGAGTATGTCCATTTATGAAAAGTAATTAAACTTTGTATGTTTCCAATAAGAATTTTTAAGATGAATATTATGTTTGTCATAAAAAACACAAAGATGAACAATAAATCAAAATTAGATTAAGATACACCACACAAAGGAACAAAGATCAGTAGATTTTCAACTGCGCAAAAAAATCTACTAACACTTATATACAACTTTATCTAACATATTAAATTAAATATATAGTTCGAAAAATATATTAGTCCTACGACAGATGTGAATATTAAAGTTAGTAACCTATTAGTAGCTGGCTTCAGTAGTCGTATAAGGTAAATTAACACTGAAACCCTGTGACTGTTGGTCTAAAATTACATCTAGTAGTAGGGTTAACATAAAGATTTCCCTACACCCAAGGAAAAAGAATAATACCCAGTTAAAAACCGCAACTACTGTTATATGGTTTGTTAAACATATTAAGCCATTTAACGTAAACAATTATTCAATGTTGACTAATTTTGTTAGACATTTTTAATAGAATTCAAAACGTTAATATGACTGATCAAATTTTCTTCTATGGAAATACGTTGATGTGATAGACGAATGGGAATTATTCATAAATAAAAAATATTTCTACTAAAAAAAATGTAAAAAGATAAAAATATTCCATCAAAGTTGCAAGGTCTGGCTTTACTTCCAGTTCATTGGTTTATAAATATATCTTAATTGACAACATCGTAACGCGGTTCGGGCATCAGGCATGGGGCGATTTCGATAGAGTTCAAATCCTATCGATACTTAATTAATGCACCAATATGTGTTTATGTGTGAATTTGTTTTAAAAAACTGTAGCACCACAAAATGGCGAGGTTACATTACTTCACAGTAAAATATTTTTATTATTGCTTAAATCCAAAATTTGGAACATCACTTACAAAACATTTTTCTCATTAGTTGTGATGGTGCCTGCATTTATAAATCTGACAGTTATTTCTAATTATTTACAAACTGAAATCATATGCAGACGTTTGCTTTATGTGTCTCTAACTTGGTCTACTGACCTGTAGCAAAATACCCTCAGTTCTAATATAAAATATTTATTAATAACATAGTACCAATGTTATTACTATTTCAGGATTTCATTTAAGTGTGTCTCTTGTAAATGTGACATTTATCTTGTTACGCTTTGCCTTGTGTTAAAAAAAAAATGACATTTAATGTATGAACTGCCTGTGCTGTAAATTTCCTTTCTACATACATATTTAAATTATTATTTACCGCGAGCAAGTTCCATATACAAATGGTATAACCTCTGTTTCATGTAAGTTTTTGAGTTAATACATTATTTTTGGATAAATCTCACTTTAAATCAAAGGTAAAAAAATCCTAAGCATTTTATTGGTTTATAATAACTTATAAATACCTACAATATCTTTCAAGTAACTAAAATTATTTAGTAAAACTGTCTTTAAATTACTATTTAATAAGTATATATTATATGAATAATATAAAAATATTCTAGTATCTCTTATATTTATGAATATAATTTTAAAATTATTAACAATTATGTAAATAAATCTTACAATCTTGATTTGACTCACTTCCTCGGTCTAATTTGCTTGAAAATTTGCTCACGTGTCCGAATCCGATGGCAATACAATATTTTCATAGCATAAATCAAATGTCGTTGCCAGGAAGGTCAAAATGGAAAGAAATTATAGCACAATAACTAACTGGTGTTTTATAACATTATGTGACATATATGTACTAAACTACGATGATTTATATTACGTCAAGCATATGGTAAAATATCAATGTCACACTAGTAATAAATATGTAAAAAACATACATACATTAACATAATTATAATGTCATGGTTCAATTACTGATTTTAGTAAACGTGGAAAGGTCACATCACGTAAATTTATGTACCCTAAAGGCACGAGTCACAAATACGTAAACATATGAGGAATTTACGTTATCCACGTAATGTTAGATATTTTCCTCTATGTACTAACGGAGCTCCGTTATACTTAAATAATAAAATGGTCAATAAATTATTGTTTTGAACACATTACCGTATAAAAGTACCTTAATTACAGCCACGACAGAAAATAATTTTATTACTTACAATTATTTTGTGTTATCGATAAAATTTTAAGTATCAGCAAATACCTCAGTTGAATTTGCACAAGTGTTTATAATTTATCGTAGAAATCAGCTGCAGTATGACGCATGCTTCATTAAGCAGAACAATACATTTTATATGATTAGTGTGAAGTAGGTCCCCTGCCTAATTGTAAATAAATCGTTTATTCTAAGTATTGAATGCTACAGCACATAAAAAATTCATGCGACATTGTCATATAAAATAAAGTAATATATATGAGTACTTCATACGTTTTAAAATATGCATATTGCATAGGTTATTTTTATAAACTTTTACATAAAATGAAAACATGGCAACAGTTTCACTTCCATATGGAGCGCAATTCAACCGAGTTTTACGGGAACCTGCAAACTTGCTGTATCTTTTATAACATCCTGATCAATATTTAACAAACAATAAAACATTTATTAATTAATTACATTAAGGCTACTATAATAAATATAATATATTTTCATTAATCTCTTATCAATCTATCTATATTATTTCATATGTGAGAAATAG
The DNA here is from genome assembly GCA_033558755.1 of Philaethria dido. Lineage (NCBI taxonomy): Eukaryota > Metazoa > Arthropoda > Insecta > Lepidoptera > Nymphalidae > Philaethria > Philaethria dido. The sequence continues at coordinate 541,790 of JAKGSA010000387.1, forward strand.
AATCTAGTATTAGGACAATTCATTCTCTGCTTGTTAATATTGAATGAACAGTATCGCACTTCCTTTTAGGTTATTACTAAATCAAACCAAATTACAAAACCCCACAAAACACGTACGTTTGAGATTTTAATATCTGTTGTCGACCGGATCCGCGCAAAATTCGTTGCACGCTCAAGACCCGGTTTCCTTAATATCTGCGCGTGCGACACCGCATAATAACAAAACGACCTCAATGGAAATATATCGCGCGGACTACATTAGAACAATCTGCAAAGGACGTCGATTCGCTTTCACTTTACTTTGTTTGCGCTTTGTAGGGCTTGGCCAGGTAACATTACCTTCTTTCTATATATTGTTTACTCAATGACAATTGTATTTATATTTTATTTTTATTTATTTATTTTTTTATCTTCACGCTAAATCCCGCATATAGCGGGGTAGGCAGAGGGAACCAGAGAACCTAGTGTTAAGACACTCCGTTCTCTTTTAACATTTCCGTTCCCCACTTTCCGCCAAATTGAGAAAACTCCTGTCGTGGCACAGAGGCATAAGCGTGCAACTGTAAATGCGTCAGGCTATGGGTTCGATTCCCACTCCAGGAAACGTAAAATTTAGTATTTTCATTTCTTGGATTTAGTAACAAGGCAAAGCGCGGCGTTGAGTTCCGCCACTCAGCACGCAATGCCTCAATTTATATTTTATATTATGTTAAATATTGAAAATGGTTGTTTTATTCCTTCACGCATATCCCGCATATATCCCGCGTCTGTCTGGTCGACTCATTTTGGTTTTTCTAAGACACTCCGTTCTTAACGTTTAGCCAATTTTTGAGACATTACATATTAAATATCTTTTGTGTGCACATTTTAATTAGAAACACACTAAGTTTTGAAATAAATTTGTTATTACCATATAACCCTTGTGTCTTTTAATGTCTAATCAAATGAGTAATACGCCTTATTACTAGTGCAGTACAAGGGTAAGACATGACAAGACACAGGCGAAGGTTAGCTATTCTAAATATAGACAAGATTATTATAGTTAAAATGGCCCCGTAAGCAAACGCTAATTGGACATTTATAAAAAGCAATATTTAACCACAGAATAGAATAAAATTGTTGAAGAGTGAGTACCGCTTTCTAAGCCATACGAGTATATCGCAAATCCAAAGTAACATATAATGCTCATATAACATAAACAATCATAATGAAACTGATAGATAAAAAAGAAAATTAATAAAATTTAAAACAAAATTATCTCAATACATTAATTAATTATTTTTGCACACGCTAATAAAATTTCGTACTACAACAAAAACCCATTTAAATATTAAATAACATGTAGTAGCTACTAATTAAACTTAGTGTACAAAATTCTAATTTCCTGGTATACGAAATGTAAATTAGTTTTTCATCCTTGAAGCTTTACGACGTGGATATTTAATATTGTCCAAGCAATATAACTTGAACTACCCTGGCACAGTTTATTGCTGGAAATCTTCACGGCGAGCGGAGCCAACCACCTCGTTTAATCGTGAAAACGTATCGTAAAATGAGCAATGTGATACGTGACGTAAACCGACGAACTGTATAAGTGGTGCTTACTTTGTTATACATAATGTTATTCTTACAAAGTTTTGATTGACAGTCGATACATATTCTATTATAGGAATGTTTTGAATGTTTCGTCATGGATTCTAATTTACATATATGTTAAGTAATCAGGCGGAAAGCGACGAACATAGAGTCTTGACACTCAGGTCTTTCTTGCCAACCTTATTTAAATAAACATACGTTATGGGTTGTACGTGAAGGTACTATAAGATTCGTTATTATAATAAAGTTAGATAAAAATTGTAGGTCAAAACTCTAGGTTTTCAATCTCACTCAGATATAATGTCTCAAAATGGGGAGATAATAGAGAATAGTGTTTTAAGCAAATTCTTTATGCAAAAAGTATAAAATAAGCGAAACAATAAAACATTCATTTCAATATTCAATATAACGGTACGGTTATTTCTTATTCACAATACCTATATGTTAGCTTAAACAATCCTAAACATATTACCACATTAAGTTTCTTTAAAGTATGAATAACGTTCTATGTACAATGTACATAGTTATCGTGAGAAAACTATTATAGAAATTGTTTATTGCCAGTTGACGTGTTGCCTGAAGGAGCTGACGTGCACACTAAACAAATAAACAAATGGACAGTATATGAATCAGACTAATCGTCTGTTGTTGAATAAATAAACATACTTTGTTTCTCTATTACTTTTGTATTTTGTTGCATATCTTCTGGATTTTTAGGGTAAATGAAATAAACAAGGTCAAAGTCAAGTCATCATTATCCGCCATTGCGCGTTGGGAAGTCCGAACAGTGCCTTTTATCTAAAAGAGACAGGAAATGTCCATACGAGTAAATCTTAGTGGCATTTAAACCCATACATCAATAACATTTATAATTTAGATTAATGTGAAATGTTGTGATATTAGCTATTTCTTATTTTACCAAAAATTTTGTTATCATACGTAAATTAAAAAATAAAAGATATCGAAATATTACATATTTAAATAGCAATTAAAATAATAAAAAAATAAATTATCTATAATTATCCATTTAAATTTTAAAAATAATAAAACAGCTTTGAATATAAATTTAATTTATAATAATTGAATTGTTATATTAAAATGATAACTTAACCGTATTAACATTCAGATATTCCTTTTTAAAAACATTTTGCAATCTCTCACGAACACTGCCTCTTATAACAATAAAATGACCCAAAAAAACCTAACTTTCTATGTGAAATTATGACTTTAACAAAACGTGACGTCCAATATTTGTATGGTTTCAAACAATGACGCTGATTTGACGATTCGACCCTGGTTATTCTTTGCCCATGTTTCAATTTAAAAAAAAAGTTTCATGAGTAAAAAGAATCCTGTTAGATAAGCATTCACTGTAAACTTTGTTATGTGACACATTATAAGGAGTTGGGTACATTACATCATGATTTAATCCGATTGCAGGTAAATAAGATTATAGCACGGCCATCTTTTTTCTGCGTTCTCGACGCTTATTACATTTATTTATGAAACTACGTTTTCCTCTACGTATCTGCAGTTTTTGCTTTTAGATTCATCCTAATACAATATATAAAAAGTATTATTAACTAAATAATAAATAAACATTCCGTCAAAACTGATATAAACGAAAAGATATCGATATTCCTTTTATAGCTTCTCGATTTTAAATACAGAGAAAGGAATGCAGAGAAAACCTAGTGCTTCACGCACTTGTCTTTTATTGCGTTTTTCACTTAGTAATGTTTAACTATATAATTATAAATTATAAAGGAAATAGTAAAGTGACTTCTTTATTCTTTGAGGTTATATTATTAGTTTAGAAAAAAGTGAGCAAAGTACATTGAAAGAAAAAATGGTTATTAACGTGTGGATAAATTTCATTGTTTAGTGAATGGATTTGTGATAACGATTATCTGCTTTCAACGCACGTCGCAAGTTTCATGTAGTAAGACCTTGGTAAATGAGTAATTACACATTCTAAAGCTCGGTTTTGAGGCCATATTAGGCATTTATAAATGTTGATGCTTTTACTACATTCTTTGTATTGTAAACTAGGTGAAAGATATATATTATATAAGGGACACATTATTCAGACCTAAGTTATCCATACATACATTAAGCCAATACTCGTAAATATAATAAAGTAATTTGAAAATTGTATTTTTCTTACTTAACTGTGTTATTTTTTTGTTACAAAGTAACAAATATGGTTAGAAAACGTATAAAACGCAGCGGGACTCGATCCCGCGCCTCTTGGAAACCGTCCAATCGCTCTGACCACTAAGCCATGCAACAGCATGCATTTTTATACGTTCTCTAAATATGTTTTTCGTATCTAATAGTTACTTAGGAATAAGTGTGTGATTAATACTTTAAAACTTCAAAAATAACAAATATAGTTTTTAAAGAATTACTCTGCTTGCACATCGTGTAACGACATTAAAACCAGTTTTTATCTTAATTGTTTACCTTTTAATAGATTTTTTTTAGAATAAATGTCGCGTTATAATTTTAATTTAAAACTTAGAAATTTTTCTGGCAATTTTGCATCACAAGGCAAACAAAAATAGAGTGAAAGTAATATGTAAAGATTCGAGAGGACTCAATATGCGAATAATAATTATTAATGTATTGAATAAAAATCTTAACTTGCCTTATTCTAAGGATAATTATAAAATAGTTTTGCAAGTCACTATGACAAAACAGATTTATTAGTAAAAGGATTACAATGGCCGTATCTACTTATACTTAATTAATTATATAATATAACAAAACGGCATATCACAGAATATATGACATATTATAAAAAGTCTAAAATGATAAGATTATTGGATTAATATGCAAAAACAAATATTTAACTAGAAATTTCTTTGTTAGATGGTAACGTAGTACGTAAAACGTATGACAGGTAAAACGTAATGACGTTCTAATGAAGGCAATTAAAGGCAACTTATCTTGGTGGAAATTGCATAACCTGTTTCAGATACAGCAATACTGTAAATGTTCTAAATTTTGTGTTCACACCTTTGTTGTTAGATACAGCAGACACTCAGCAACTTGGAAAATATTCAGAGAACCGTTATCAAATTGGATTTCTGTATGTACTCGTACAATTATTAATTTTTATATATTTATATAAGTAGTAATAAGATTTTGAAGTATTGAAATCAATCCTTTTAATATGATAAATGCGAAAATTTGTGAGAAAGAGATAGTTCGATATTTATAATGTACTCTTTCACGTAAATACTATATTTGTGGTGAAATTTTACACCTTATATAGCATATACGTCAGAATAAGACTTTATTCAATTTTGTCATAATATAACAACAAGCATCTATATCTCTTACATAAATGTCCATTTATATGAAAAAAAAAACGAAAAAACGAAATTTATTAAGCATTAACGAAAATTATTAAGTAAAAATAATAAATACGTGTTATAGTTGGAAACGTGTCTCACACCATTAGATTTTTGTGTGTATAATTTACGTGTCTATCGTGCTTTACAGAGCGACCATGAAACATCAAATCAATGAAAGCCATTGACGACCAAAGAAAGTTACTTATCGTTAAAGTAACGTATGCTTTGTTTGTCCTCAAAGACACTATTTGATTTTACTATGATAATTTTATGTATTTATTCGGTTTTTATTTATATGGACATGATACTTAATACTTTGTTAATGGACATATGAATATAATATAACATGTTTCTTACTAAGAAATAGGTAATTACAATAAAATAAGGTGTTAAATTTTGTATAACCCATATAGTTACTATAAATCATAATGTCAGAGGACTATCCTAGGGATAAGATATATAAATAAATATTGAGATTTCATACGCGTGGACCATATATTATTAAATATGTTAGAAAATTGTATCTAAAACTAAACATCTATTATAATTATCTTTAACAAGATTATTTAATAATAATTTTAAAATAGAATGCTCAAGTAACTAGCGGTGAAGAGAGTTAACGTTGCATAACGAAGGAAACTCTGTTTACAGGGCTACTTATAAAATATTTGAAGAGCTTCGATCACTCAACACCTGCCTGATATAATAGTAAAACCAATTTCGAAGTTGAACATTTGCTTTCCTTCCGTGACTCTTTGACATCGCTATCAAACACTAATGTATTGAATTATTAAAACAATAACAAGGAAATATCAGTTTCTTTACACTTTAGTGATAAATATTGAATAAAAGCTTTTATTATTGACATATCTAATAATTATTTATGTTTAAGAAAATAGGTTATTGTTATAAACAATGTTAAGAAAAAAGTAATTAATTCTTTACTTTGAATAAAGGCAAGTCTTACAGTTTTTATTACAAATATTAAAAAAAATAAGATATGTATCTACAGTTACATCGATTTCACGATAAATTGATTAGGAGCTGATAGTACTTTCATAAATTGACAATGTATGTAAAATGTAGGCAGTTAAATAGTCTATTTGGATGTATGCTTAATGTTTTGTATAATTAGGTAACGATAAAGTGAAAGAGATTGTGGACCGTAAATAAAATTAATATTATCTATAGCAATAATCAATTTGCTTGATAACAACTATCTAGGTAAAAGTACCGCTAATTTTGTTCAATTTCTTTTCGAGAAAATTCCATTTTTTTATTTCAAATAGATAGAAGGAAGCTTTTTAAGGTATACTTAATTCATGTCTATTTACTTCCATTCCATTCCAATTTATACATATGTATTGTAGTCGTTATGATACAAATTACTAAAATAAACTTAACCTAAACAATTTTATAAGAATGTAAAAATATTTTTCAATATATTTAAGCATATATTATTAATATTTCTAGAATTATGTTCTCATAAATTACTCTCAAGTTACAAGTCTGGAATTTCCAGTTTCAATAATATAATCTAAAAGGATATTTAAATTATATAGGTTCCCCCACAAAGTCGCGTTGCCGTTAAGGTCTTTGTAAGTGTACGCGAAGGTACACGATTCGATAACAACGCTGGGAAATTATATACGTAAAATATTTTGTTTCTTAAATAAGTAAAGTTAAGTATCATAAATAACGAAAATGGGATCGAGATGGTTTATAACTAGGTAGGTGAATAAGGTACGTGTGGGCTCTTGCTGCGAATTCGCAGGTTCCCGCGGGATGCTGGCTATAGGAGAAATATAGACAATTGGCTACTGTCAGTATGAAAAGATATACGTTAAAACTTATTGTAATTTTATACTTTAATTTCTTAAAAGCTACAAAAATTGCAGTCTAGACTGCAATTTAAAAAAACAAACAGACAATGAGTAACGAATACCTAGAAGTTTCTGCACTTCAGTTAATTAAATTTTTAGCTAAAACTATTAAATTTTTAATGCATGGCATACATTGAAATAGTTCTTTATGTGAACAAAAAACGTCAAGAGGGTTTATTTCGCGTGTCAGCATTGAGTTCAATGCTAAGTACTACGTTTCAGGCAACCAACGTGACTAAATATTTAACCAAATGTAAAGTTGAAAACTACATTTACACAATTCTTACTTACTTTAATATGGCAGTATTTTGTAACATACAAAGTTAATTTAAGGTTGCGTAAAATAGAATTATTTTTGTTATTATGGACAACGGATGTCAAACGAGCAGAAGGACCACCTGATGGTTAGTGATTAGCTTCGCCCAAGGACATCTACAACACAAAAGGGAGGGTGGTAAAGGGGAAAATCTGGCTTACATGCCATCGAACCGGAACACATCATTAGATATTTTGCGATTCGTCTTTGACATGATAAGAGTCGCGAGCCAGATGGAGGACGAACCGCCTACCACCAAATTACTGGGATGCCCGCTTCTTACGGGACGCTATTCTGCGGCGAAGAGGAATTCTATTCTAACCCCGTCCCCTCACAGGGAGAATTTTTAATTTAGAATTTTAATTTATATATCTTTTTATTAAGAAAATATTAAATTTTTAATTATACTGAGTATTTTGTTTTATTTCAACTAAATCTTACGTAAAAATATTTTATTTAAAAGTACTGTATACTTATAGAATTCAAAGTAGCTTGTTTATAAATGTTTATTATATAAAATATGTACGATATTACTAGCACGTTATTTTTACACTTACAATAAAACCTAAAGAAAATGTTTGTTTACACGATTTTCAACACAAACAAAAGTACCTACATGAATAAAAGCTTTAAGCATTTAATGGCCGTTATAAAACCCTATATGTGGCCAGATCAGGTCACTTATTCAATATGTATGGACTTAGACCGGAGTGGACCTCGGCATAGAATATTCAAGTGTCCATTATCAGTTACATTAGATGCAAGAATGAGTATGTTTTAAACATTTGAAGATAGATTTGAAAATTTCATCGAGTTCTAACGATGAGTGTGGTAAACAGATAAATAAATATCATTTTTTTATTCAATTTCTGATTAAGTAAGGAATATTAAGTGTTTTTTTTTAATAAAGTTTATATTTTCTAATTATATATTTTCATTTACAGCGATATTTATGCACGAGAGCACTAAAAAATGCCATTTAGTGCAGTAAAATTAATTAATTTCTTACTGAGTGATAGAGAACGCGCAGCTGATAGTATAGAAAGCTAAAATTTGGTGTGTAGGTTCTAGGAAAGTACAAGGAAACAGGATCTCACGTTTTTGGCAAAATTACGAATAACAGAAACGGAAATAGTCATAACAGTAGCGCAAACGAAGTGCGGGCGTATTTTATACACCTGCAGTTCTTAAATTTAGTTATTTTATTATTATACCTAAGCATATTTTGTGAATATTTTATTATAGTCTACGTTAAATTACAACGTGTTCCTCATATTATCTTATTCCTCACTGTGGTTTTCGTTTTCGTTTATGTGTAAATAAGGTTATATTTTGTTTTTTTTTAAGGTTTTATTAAATTTACTATATATAGCTACATTAAATTAACACAGATATGATAATTTAAAAACATTGTTATGAGATACAATATCGACAGATATAGTATGACGTGTTGAGATATTATGAGTGTTTTCAGTCTGATTCACCACATACCTTCCGACAAAGATATACAAATACAATATTAAATATTTACAATTTATGTAGCAAATAAATGGAGTTTCTTTCGTTTTCAAATGAAATGTGTCAAGAAATTAGCGAGAAGTGGCGACTGAATGAACTATTAGTAGATCTCCATAAATAAGGAATATATAATATTTAATGAAAAATGAGTTCAGTTCAGTTTTTTAATTATGGCGCTTCGAACGTGCCAGTTGAGCACAAATCACTTCGCCAATGTCACGTTGTATGGAAGAAAAATGAGATCTGTAAGAGTTTTAAAAAACAATGCTATACTTTCTGTGGGCCTTAATAATTATATAGTAAAACGTCACTTGCATGAAACGTGTTCATAAGGTAATTGAATTTTAAAACAGGTAGTGTTCACTATGTAAATAATTGCACGGATATAAAAAGATACCAAATATGGTGATTGGGAAGTTTTCTTTTATAGTACAATTAACAGAAGAAGCCAACAGTTTGGTCACTAATAAAATTCTCTATAGCTCGTAATTATTACAAAAAATTAGACTAAATAGTCAAATATTTATAAAATTATAAATATTTAACTGTAAAACATAAACGTCATCGTAACACAGCTGGGACGTGTTGGACTGTATCCACGGTTGTAGGTTAAAACTTTTACAAGGAGAAATGTTTACATTTATAATTTAGGTGCTTCCTCCGTGCGGTTAGAAAAAATCCAACAGCAGTTCCGTCATGCAAAATTTTATTATTAAAATAGACCGAATTGCAGTTTACATAATACTAGGTAATTATTTTCCCACGCAAGATGCGGAAGCTGGACAACAATAATATTTGAAATATTGTTTTTAAATTAGAGTACATATACGTAAATAAGCAGTAACGAAGTTTGAAAATGTTAAAATTGCGAGCAACTGACAAATAAGTTGTTATTAGTCACGTTACGCACGTCACAGGAAAGACCCACGGATCTAAAGTAGTGAAAGTAAGTAACTCACGAGATATCAATAAACTAGTAAGTTATGCAAATTGGGACGCTTTTACTTTACTGTTAAAGTAGATTTTTGTATTTTAGGAATCTTTCTATATGTTTAACCGCTTTGAAAACTTAGTCGTTTTTATATTTTAGAGAAATATTTTCTATGACTTTCGAAAATGTGTAGATGCATTAAGTATGGATTTTGAGTTCCTGCATTTTGACCCGTCATGACATATCAGGACGATAAATAATGCTCTGTAATACATATTTTATGTTATAACCACTTGAATGATTTTTAATTGACTTATGGGTATAATAGCATGTGGGTGTTAATAAATAGACACATGGTTATGTAAACAATTATGATTGATCACACTGATTTTGAGTCTTATTGTATTGGAATAAAGTTTAAAAAAGTAGTATTTAATATTATTTACGCATTTCTTTTTTATAATTACGTCACATGATGACGTTAGACATTGTGTGCAATTGTAATTTTTTTTATATTTATATAGCATTAATTAATATTGAGTAACTTTGATGTCTGCCTTTGTTTTTTCAATTTAAGTAAATATATATTAAAATAAAAGAATAAATTGAATTCATTGCCATATTTTCATGTTTTCTTATTTTTATTCAATCAAGGTTATAGTTCTAAGTGATTTGCATCACATTGATAATGAGTTTTAATAGTGAATAAAATACAAAGGTATTTTTGATACTCATTGCAAGTAACTTTTGAAGCACTAACTTGATCGGTATGTATCTTGCATAGCTACCCCGATAAAGATTAAATTACTTGTTAATTCATATTATAACAATGTTAATATTTTTTTATAGTTGCAGTAGCTGCTATACATAATAATAAATGTTTCTTTAATAAAGTGATACACAATATGATGTATTCTACCAACTAGCATTGTCTCATTATTCCACAATGTAGAAAGATTTCTTCTTTCTATGTGATTATTTTTATGTAATATATTAAAGCTACTTACTTTTTGTAGACTCTACAGAAGGAGTTATTTATCCTTTTGTCAGATAGGTGTCTTCTACGGTCCTCAAACAAGTCTTTGATAGCTGTCACTCCAAGCACAAATAACACTGGTAGCATTGCCACTTCCTTACCGAAGGCATTTATGGCTGGTACCCAGTTTAATAACACTATAAATATAAAGTACACATTTGCAATTCTATGAAATTGTTCAAAAAGGTTCTTAGGTATAAAAGAGAGCAAAGTATATTTAGTAGTCCTGATTTTGTTATTGCATCTCTGTCCATTTGGGTGATCTTTAGGAGGAGTCTTATCGGGAACAAGATGGTTGGGGATGACTATTAAATGTCTGTTGTCAACAGCTGGTTGTTGACGACGCATCAACCAAAAAACGGCCCGACGCCATGGTGCCACTACTGATGCCCGACGTAAAGTGTAAATAGAATCCGATCTCGATGCCTGACGAGAGTGATGTCCTCGTACTGAAGATAATCGAGGTTGCGCACTCGCAGGAGCAGCATCTCGGTGCCCAGGGGGTAGAATAAAATCTGTACGACTACCGGTTCGACTGTGACCAGGTCCTGAAGCTGCTCGTTGTCCTTCGCCAATCTGACCATGGGAGAGGGCACGCTGATGTCCTCGCATAGCCGATTTGAGTGGCTGTCGAGCATTTGCTGGGTTCCCAGCCAACATTGGCATCCCTCCATGACTTATGGACCTCGAATGTCCTTTCACTTTCGGAAAAAGATATGTTTGCTCTGGTGCTCCTGGCAAATTCGGTATCGCCGAAGGAGTCTCTCCACTTCCTTCTGTTGACATTTTTATTCATCTGAAGGTCGTTCAGCTCACTTTTTCCTCTCATTTAAAATCTCGTTGTTTAGTGCGCCGGACCGTGTATTTTATTGCTCTCAATTCATCTAAAGAGAATGTGTCGAAAAGTTGAAGCATATGGTTTGAAATCATCTGATCACTATTTTACACATCACTATCGTTCATATTTTGGGCATACATAAATACACATTAAATGATTTAAAATGTTTCAAAACTAAAAACATTTTTCGGTTAGAAGATTGAAAGATAAAATACAGTAATATTTAACCGCCACGAAAGATACAGTCGCACGTGAAGTGTTCACAAGACAAACTCAAAAACAAGCAAAGTTGACCGACCGACTGACAGTGACAGATTGACAACATCACAATTGGAACCACAGACAACGGACAGCTTGTGACGATACATTTTTTTATAAGGCATGATTCATGTCATATATTTTTTAATATTTATACTTGTATATGTGCTTAATATTTCAGGATAATATTAAAAATAATACATACTGTTTTATAAAAGTAGCAAGAGTGAAAGGTTGTAAGCAAATACAGCATACATTAAAGGCCTTTGCGTAGAAAAGATAATCATAAAATTTTTAAGATATCTATGGTTAGTTTCGGTTTAGTGTCCTAATGTTGGTATCGATATAAACTCGTCGACGTCATCCCCGGCAGACATATTCGTGTAGTTTTCTGAAACTTCCGACATTTTGACATTTCTTCCCCGGTTAATCTTATATTTCTAGTCTTGTAAGAATCTAATTGTAATCATTTTTCATCAATATGGATGAAGAGTACGATGCAATCGTTTTAGGCACCGGGCTTAAAGAATGTATCCTCAGCGGAATGCTTTCTGTGTCTGGAAAAAAGGTTCTGCACATTGATCGTAACAAGTATTACGGTGGTGAATCAGCATCAATTACCCCGTTAGAAGAATTGTTCGCAAAGTTCAATGCACCAGCACCTGATGAAACTTATGGTCGTGGCCGCGACTGGAATGTGGATTTAATTCCAAAGTTTTTAATGGCGAATGGACTTCTTGTTAAGCTGTTAATCCATACGGGCGTCACCCGGTACCTGGAGTTTAAATCTGTTGAGGGTAGCTATGTGTATAAGGGTGGTAAAATTTCTAAGGTCCCAGTGGACCAAAAGGAGGCTTTGGCATCTGACTTGATGGGTATGTTTGAAAAGAGGCGTTTCCGTAATTTCCTGATTTATGTTCAAGATTTTCAAGAAGAAGACGCTAAGACTTGGAAGGAATTCGATCCTAGTACAGCAAATATGCAATCACTTTATGATAAATTCGGGTTAGATAAGAATACCCAGGACTTCACAGGTCACGCCTTGGCCCTTTATTTGGATGATAATTACCTCCAACAGCCGGCTATTCAAACGATACGCCGTATTAAGTTGTATTCTGATTCTCTTGCTCGATATGGTAAGTCACCCTACCTCTATCCCATGTATGGTCTTGGAGAATTGCCTCAAGGATTTGCTAGACTCTCAGCTATATATGGAGGAACTTATATGTTAGACAAGCCAATTGATGAGATTGTTCTTGGTGAAGGAGGAAAAGTAGTAGGAGTGCGGTCTGGCAATGAAGTCGCCAAGTGTAAGCAAGTCTACTGTGACCCCAGCTATGTTCCTGACAGTGTTCGTAAGAAGGGCCAAGTGATCAGATGTATTTGCTTGTTAGATCATCCTATAACCAACACTAAGGATGCTTTGTCTACTCAAATCATCATACCACAAAAGCAGGTTGGAAGAAATTCTGATATTTACGTATCTATGGTGTCTTACACTCATCAAGTTGCTGCTAAAGGCTGGTTTATTGCTATGGTCTCTACCACTGTTGAAACCAATGATCCTGAGTCTGAGATTAAGCCTGGTGTGGATCTCTTGGGTCCTATAAGGCAAAAATTTGTATCTGTAACAGATTATTATGAGCCTACTGATGATGGTAACCAAAGTCAAATCTTTATTTCTGAGTCTTATGATGCAACTACACACTTTGAAACTACTTGTTTAGACGTTCTTAAGATCTACAAGAGAGGTACCGGTGAAGACTTTGATTTCTCCAAGGTTAAATTGGAATTAGGAGAAGAGGAGCAGTAAATATTGTCAAATAATGTATATTGCTTGTTAATTTTAATATTTGTTTATATACTGGCTAAATAAATGTTCAATTAGGGATATTGGGAAAATTTTACGAGCTTTGATGTGTTGCAGTAGAGTTGGCCGGCTCTTTCATTCTTTACTTGTAGCATTTTATGTTTATTAAACAATAATTAAAAAATATACAGATTGTTATTTATAAGATTTATTCATCATTTAAGGATGCTTTTATATATAATTTGAAATTAAGGCATGTAATGATCTGCACAAGGGGAGTTTGTGCATTTTAAATGCATTCCATTCTAATTCTACATCTGTGTCTCCATATCATTTAAGTAATGTCTATGTATGAATGCTCACTATACACATAAATGTTCCGTGTAAGATCATAAATAAAGTTACTGATTTAACAAAAGTCTTAACTTTATTTCCACTTTCCTTTAACACATTATAGTTTAACAATAATTTACATAGAATTAGAAATAAAGACAATGATTATTTTATGCATATTATACAAACATAATGTTCAAAATTTATTTTATACTACTATTTCACATATTTTAGACAATAAAGATGATCATCTCTACATCCAATGAAAATGTAATTTTTATGTACTGCGGGAGATGAAAATGTTTCATTTGGCAATTGGTATTCAGTGACTACAGATCCATTATCACTGTCAAGTATACATAATTTTCCATTATTGCATGCAGCTAATATATATTTCTCATTTAATCCACAGGGTGTTGAATAAATTGGAGATGTGAGTTGTGTTTTCCAATTAAGATTTGGTTGAAAATTCTTTATGTTGATACAATAGACTTTGTTATCATGACAGCCAAAAACTATCCTCCATTTGAATTTGTCCACTTCTTTAATGTAAAACGAAGAGAATATATTCCCTTTTGCGCCTTGAAACTTCCAAATCTGAACAGAAGTGTGCAAAAAATATAATTAGTTTTAAATGTTAGCAAAAAATAGACTAGCAAAAAGTGCAATAATCACCTTGATGCCTTTTTCAACTGTTCGACAATGTAGTTCGCCATTTACTTCCGCGAAGACAACGTATTTATCGTTGTCATACAGAACGGGGCTCGCGAACACGGGGCTGCCAACTGTGCCGCGCCAGACCACTTCTCGCGTATCCGCGTGCACGCTGGCGCACGTTCCTGACAGAGTACCCAGTAGGATAATCTCATTCTTAGCTACCACTAAGTTGGCAGATATTGCCTGGTCGGCCACACGTATTGTGTGCTTTATTTCTCCACTCTGAAAAATATATTAGGTATACTAGTAAAACATGGAGTAGATGGAAAGAACCTAGTGTTTGTCCGTTCTATTCTTTTCGTCCATTTAAGTAGCCTAATCTAACGCCAGCAATTTGTAATAAAAATCGAGAGATTATTTTTTTATATGACTGGATAAAGCGCAAAGCCAAGTTCTGGCATCTAGCATTATATCTAAAGTGATAAAGTTTAAACAAAATTAAATTCTTGTAAATCTTGAATCAATAATTGTTAAATTGCGATTTCACTTATACGGAGAGAAATGTGATACCAAAAATGAATTTCTTAAAGCTTTTAAAAAGGTAGCCAGCCATTTTAAATTTAAATATAAAGCAATCGCAATATTGTACATAATAACGTTTTATTTCGCACTAGCGATTATATACTTAGTGAACATATGTACAAATATAATAATAAACATATTTTTATCATTAAAAATGATACCACTTGTGAACGATAACAATGGTATACATGGTTACAATATATAATAAAATTCTATTTTCATAGTTATAAAGATAATTTTTCCTAAATCATATAACAGACAAAGTATATTTTTATCATAATCAGCTGACCGATTATTATTTACCGTGGCATCAATACAGCGGATGAAACCGTCGTACGACGCGATATATACGAGTCCTTTACAAAATATTCCTTTACTTTTGATCATAGACCCGATGTTTATCCTCCATATTTGTTCACAGTTTTCTAAAGTAAAGCATACAATGGTTCCGTCGTAAGTGCCGACGACGCCGCAAGGGGTGGACGTAGGACTATTGTAACATAGTACTGGCGCTTCTATTCGAGATTTCACTTGCAGAGTGCCTTGCGTTATGCCGCTGATTGCGTCAATAACAACTATTCTCCCCGAGTGGCTGCCCACAGTCACGTACAGGTTGCTGAAATAGAATAATTTTACAAACGAGTGAATTCTCTAATTCAAGGTCATTATTATCTGTATTAAGAGTTGTAAAGTAGTAATGTAAAAATTGAAATAAATAATAATTGGCGATTTTCTTTATGACATATAAAGATAGTTAAATATTCGTTATAGCGTAGTACTCATCGCAATGATTGTGAGTTCAAATCCCACTTGTAGAAATATTGTTTCCTTATTATATGCGTTTCCTTGTTGACTTCAAGTTTTATCTTTGGTATTGGACGAAAAATGAAAGTACTTAATTTTAGGTTTTCTAATTCTATTCTGCAAAACATATGATAAATATAAAAATACCATATAAAATTACATATATCAATAATATTATTCATGGCCATGAAGATGAACAGGGTCTGACAACTGTGACAACTGTAAAAGCAATTGGTGGTGGGCTCGATCCCCACTCGAGTGAATGTAATCCATTTAGTTATTTTCATTTTCCCGCTCTGGTGGGACAGTGTGGCGTTGAGTTTCGTCACCGATCACGGAGATCGGGTTATCTTGGTACTAGGTTCTCTCTGATTACCTACTAGGGATAAAGCGTGAAGCTAAAAAAATATATGTATATTATTTTTTTTCAAACTTACAGGCCATTCTGAAACAATGTAGGCGACGCATCGACACATTTCCCAGTATCATAACTCCATACATTAATCAGCTCTATGGAACTTAAAGTAGAATTTTCCATTACTTTTTTAACTGATTTATTTGTAGATAAACTTTCAGAGATAGATAAAGGTCTCTTTAATCTTTTTTTTGATTTTTTGTCTTCTAAAGTTAATTGTTTTATTGCTATTGACAATATTCCACTAATTGTGTTACCTTGAGTGAGCAAGTATGGCAAAATAAATTTTCCAAACTGTGGTGAAATTGTAGTTATTTTATTGCACAAAGCCACGGCCTGAAATGATGTACCACCGATAGAAAAGAAATCTTTATCTTTTATTTCTTCATACTGAAATTGTCTATTGAGCATCATTTTCAATTCTTTTAACAGCAAATCTTTTAAAGAGTCAAAATTATGAACAAAATGTGTTTTTTCAAACATTTGTGATAGGATTTGTTTAGATGTTTTTCCATGAGAATTTGTTGGTAAATTATCTACTCTAATTATTTTATCAGGCCAATGCTTATCATCCAGTTTACATTTTAAGAAATCTGATAGTTCTTGACTGCTTAGATTTTCAGACGAATAATAAACAACTAGTATGTTTGGCTTTGGCAACCAAATACATGAGGATGTTTTCACCCTTGGACACTGCATTATTGTATTTTCTATAGCTTGTAAATTTACTTTGTGTCCGAATCTTTTTATAACGTCATCTGTACGACCCCTATAATAAATTGTCCCATTCCTTAGTTCTCCTAAGTCACCTGTGTCAATATATTTTAAATTACCTTCTTCTGAATCATTACCTTTGTTGAGTATTGTACATTTTCTTGTCTTACTTGCTGTAATTAATAAATGATTATTATTAACTATAAAGAATGAAACAAAGAACATATTTAAAAACATTGTATAAAAAACAATGTATGAAATATAAATTTATAATATAGGTATTGTATAGGATTTTATATTTTTTTTATTGAAGCATATTCAATGTATAAAACTAATATAGACATAATAAAAAGTTATTTAGGTAAAAATATAAGAACTCTTTATTACTTTTATATTATCCAAAGTGTTATTTATTTATTAGAATATAATATTTATTATATAAATATCATTCTATATGTTCATTTACCTAAAATAATTCTGCTGGTGTTACTTTTATGACATGGCTTCAAAATAATTTCTGTTTCAGATAGACAATTACCAAGAGGCACTTCTCTATCATTTAATATCCGATTCAAATCCAGTTCAGCTACAGAAGCCCAGCAAGACATTTCAGTGACTCCATAAAGTGTATATATTCTAGTTTTATTATTAACATGTTTTAATTCCTTCAGTGTTTTTATACCATTCAGAGGTTCACCACCTAGTGCTAATATTTTCAGTGAGGAGTTTCCACCTAATACTTTATTCTTTATATCTGAATTTGCATATTGAAAGAATTTTGATGGAGTGGTTTGCCAAAATGTTATTGAGTTTTCATTTTTCTCAGGAAAAAGAACATCTACCCTTTCTGGTGCAATCAGTAAAGATGCACCATTCATACAAGCTAGCAGAATTTCTATCATAGATGGATCAAATGTTAAAGGTGTAGAGAAATATATAATGTCACTTGGTATGATTCCAAATATTTTTGTCAAGTCTTCTATATTTGGTTGCATACATTGAACAGGAACTTTAATATGTTTTGGTTCTCCAGTACTACCAGATGTCATTGCTATATAAGAATGGTCAGGCACACAACTGCTGGAACTTTCATTTGTGTCTAAGGCATACAAATCTATTATTAAGTTAAAAATTATCACAGATTTATCTGGCTTTTTATCAAAGAAATCTAATGAGCTACCACTTTCTGATTCTCTGATTGCAATTAATACAGTGAATTTTACATCATTGGCAATTTTTTCTATATTGTGAGTTGGATCTAGAAACATGAATGTTGGACTACATTTATGAACTCTGAAAATTAAGAAAATCTATTATAATAAAATTTGTTATATATCTATGCCTAAAATATATTACCTTTATCTATATTACTTACGCAGCAATAACACAAGGAATTATGATATTCCTTTTGGAAACCAATCCTATTATACCTTTCTTGCATGTTAGCTGCTGCAAATTTTGTGATATATATTCACACACTCCATATAGTTCAGAATAAGTATAATTTTTGTACACCCCATCGTCGTATTGTCGAACAGCGATTTTGGAGGAATGTTTAGCACAGGTTTGAACGAAAATATCATAGTAACCATGTTTTAATTTCATTTCATCCTTTTATGTGATAAAAAGTGATTACTTTTACATATCAATGTAAATTCTATAGTATTTTTAATTTAGGCATATTATAATAAAAGCAACACTTTAATAAATATTATTTTAAATTTCGTATGTCTCCTATATTTTGTTTTGGCCTATCCTAAATAACAAGCTTATGTCAAGCGACAGATGTTATTTGACATTTGTTTCTGACAATAGGAATTTCTAGAATTTATTTTATTTAAAATGTTAATATCAATAAGACAATTGAATGATATTAATTATAATTTTCCTAAAAAAAATACTTAAAAATATTTTTTTATATGTTTCGTCAATTTTTTAACTTCTTAGTCTTGTAACGCCATCTTACGGAGAATTTCGGTAAAATATGTAGCACAAACATTTGTTGCATTTTAAAATCAGAGAGGAAGGCGTTCTGGAAATTACATTATACTTAACTTTAAATTCAAAAAATAATATTGAAGTAAACGAAATTTAAAAAGAATTATTTAATATACAATTTTGATATATTAATATTTTATATATCCAAAATAACGAAGTGATATAAGTGATAAGTGTAGGACACACCTAATAATAAAGTAAAAAAAAATATAATAAGTATAATTTTTTTCTGCTTTTGTTTTGTTAACAGTAGAAAAAATTGTGAAGAGTATAATATATAGTTTTCTTTCTTAACAATATTCCGGATGTCATATGAATGTGTAAAAAACACTTTTAGATATTTATCCGAAATCATTCAAATTTCGATTTATTTAATAATTTTATTGTCTTCTGTAAAATGATGCATTTATTTAATTTTTAAGCATTGATATATTATGTAAACATAATAATACAAATTGCCTAAGTATATAATTTTATAAGTTATAATTTTATCACATATTAATATTTGTAGATTTTTGAAAAAGAGCTTTTTGTCTGCTTTTTTTTTTAAATTATAATGTATTAAATAATGAGAAATATAAAGGTATTGTACTATATTTTTATATATAAGTTTCAGTTTTGTTAAGTTTTCGTTTATGTTTGTAGAAGGCATTCCTAATTGTTAACGACGTCGTCCCTATCGTTATCATTAAGGAACACGTCGAATTTTTAAATTGCTATATAAAATACACATGTTTCATTACTTTAATTAACGATAAGTCATGAAAATTAAAATAAAAAATATTAAAAGTTAACTACGTCGTGTCGAGAATACATTAGGTTTTTGACAAATATTAAAAACTTAGGTACTCTTAAATTAGAGGATCTACTAGATTAAAAAAATGCAAATAATTCGCCCGATAATGATTTAAAAATAGCAAAAGAAAAAAAAAAAGTTTAAAAAAAAGAAAAAGAAATCCTAAAATCTAAAAAAAAAAGTCCTAAAATTTTGCCGTTCTGATATTAAACTGAGAACGATCTCCGCCTAAGTGTACGAGTATTAAATGATGACAAGATGAAAAAAAGGAATATTACGAGCAACAGAAAAGAGATAAAAATAATTTAATTAATTGTTTAAGTCTAAACATTATTTACATCTTTGTGTGAATCAGCAGTCAACGAAAAAAGAATAGTTAATTTCAATAAAAATGCAACTGGTATAGAATTTTATAATTCGTTATTAAGCAATGAAATTCAACGTTAAACTATATAATATGTGTGAGTTCTAACACAGACAGTTTTATTGCACTTTGGTTGCATTTATATGCCAAAACTACCACTGCATCAGGGACATTAACTTATGTAACAGGAAAATATACTTATATGGAAAAAACTTTTAGTCTAACGTAATTGATTAAGCGATAGAGTCAATACTGAAACGGTCTCTACGGGTTTATCGGCTACGCACAGCGCACATGTCTTTAAACTAAAAAAAATCATATAAAAATATTCCGTGATACTATTTAAAAAAAAAAGAAAACATTTTTAATAGTAAGGTAACTTTACTATTTATTTTTCTAAATTGACGAAGAAGACAATTATGTTAAAGTTTTGACAATAGTTTCAAAAATGTATCACGTGAGTCTGAAGTTTGTCAGACAGAGTTCGCCAAGTTTGCGAAGAGTAAATATGCGCAAGCCTCTGCGGCGATGGTGACCTAAAACGTATTCGGCAAATGAACGGGACCAATCAATTAGGGGCGGTCAGCGATCCGTCGGGAAGGAGGGCAGCGCGCGCGCTCCGTGGAAACTCGGGAAAACGTCTAGAGGAGGGTGCGGGAGTGCGGGAGTGCGGCGAGTGGGGCGCGGGGTGCGCGGCGCGCGGGCCGGGCGGGGGCTGTGGTGCCGGAGGGTGCGTGCGGCGGTCGTGCATCGATCGCGCGGGGCGGCCGACTCGTACGGTTCAGTCAGTCCGCCGGGGCGGCCGGCGAGAGCGCGCGTGTGATGCGCTGCCGCTGATATGGCCGGCGCTCGGGCGCTCGTGGCCGCCTGCTGCTGCTGGTGGTGGCTGACCAACGCAGCCGGTGAGTACTACAGACACATCATTGCACCATTTTACGTGACACCTACGATCAGCTGATCGCGACGTTAGCGTGACACGCGTTTCCCCTCTCTTGCATTATAACCCCCTTGGGGTGTGCCGATCAGCTGATCTAAAGATTTGCATTTTCCCTTTAATTTGCGGGTTTTTTACACGTTTCAAGTACAAAATAGCTCTATGTGCCTTATCAGCGATCACCCTTTTATATAGAGATACCGAGAGTATACTTTTGCCGAAAATGCACTCGATTTTTATAAAGATTCTGATTTACGATTTTTTTTAATATTTAAGTCTTTAGTTTTATAATAATCTTATATGTTTTTATTCGTTTAATTTCTTACATATATCTGTTATTATAATTTATCTATTTTTTTGAAGAATAAAGCAATTCGAATATCTCAATTTTATAAAAACCGCTTTTCAAATTAGTATAAAACTTAAAAATGAAATCGTTTAAAGGCTTACTTGATTTTGGGGTTACATAAGTGAGGTTACGTCAAGTTCAAGAATAGGATTTTTACTATTCATGAATAAAGTTGTTAATGAAAATACCAAAATTATAAAATACTAGTTGGTTGTCAATTTTATTATTTAGAGTTATTTTAATATGGTCGTGATAAAATGAGTACGGTCTGGAGTCTAGGGGGTTGTCTCCAAGCGGCATGGCCACGCGTCCTTGCGACGTCCACTTCTAAACAAGTTACGTCACGCCGAAAACATACTTACAGATATACATATGTACATCTGCTTTAATGTAAATATTGATCATTATCACGCCACCATGAGCTATCGTGTGCAAGCGCATCTTAACACCTGCCGGAACATACAAATTTTCTATATCACCTATGTCACGTATATTAGTCACTATATACTTTCTTTTAACAGTATGACTGAATTCTTTCTAATTAGCTTTTACTTTATTCCAATAGTAATATTTTTATTAAATGTACTGTTTAAATAATTTTTATAGACGGCATTATTGATCTGTCTACAAATATTATTAAGTAATAAAGAAATTATACATATTTTTTTTTTCATGTAATCGCAATGTTCTAATTAAATAATTGTTTATTTAGAGGTAAAAATAATTTATACGATACGCTGTATATGTTTGTAGTCTATATCCACTTGCACAGTATATTAGCTTGTTATCTTTAAAATTCTAAGTTTCTTTTTCATTATTGAAAATAATTAAAATAATTATTTACTCGTCGAATAAAATAAGTTAAAATGAACTTATTTTATTACTGATTTAAGTAGAGTCCTTTAACTCTTATTAACCCAATCAAAAAGGTCTCGGAAAAAGCAAATTTTGATCCCTTAAAAAGACTTCAACGCGTAACTTTTTCTAAATGTATTTTTATTATAAAATAAACTAAATTACTTTATATGCACATATTTATATTTCGTCAATTAAGGTATAGTTAACATTTATATAAATATATAGTAATAATATGATTGTAGTCAGCAAAAAGCTTATTAAATAATTTTAAACATAACTATGTTCAGTGATTTCTAGCAAAACTAATTGTCTTGTTGATATAAAACAAAAACTTTGATAAATTTGCTAAACAACAATATATCACAGTAAAGGGGTCTTACGGCTACATTAGAAGGCTGTCATTTCCCACAACATTTATCAAGTTGACTTTAACCGTCGACCTGGGTCTACATTAAGGGATATATTTTATGATAAACTATAGTCGTAACTGTATTAATAAACTGTAATAAATATACACATTATATCTTTAAGAATATTTAAGAATATTAAAAACTTAGTAAACTTTTAATTTTTTGAACCTATAATGTAAAAAAATGAAATACGCTACATTGTGTCCCTCTTAAGATTAGTACTGCTTCGTAAAATATATTTAAATTAATTACTAGTAGGCAAGTAACATTTGGATTATATGCTTACTTTTATTACGTAGAGTTAGAAATTGAAATAATTTCAATCAAATTATTTTCTGAATTTACAATTATAGTTAGTATTAAACGTGGAATAAAAAGCTTAACCGAGAGATTAAAAGTAATATCACATATTATGTACATAAATGTAAAATTCGAAGCGACGTGTAAAAAAGAGAATTTTCATTAATTGTAGGGATCGTGCTCACCCCATAGTACTTAGCCGATCAGTAAATACGGCATCAATAGACTAGGCTTTACTGGCGCTCACGTTTAATGGGTCACCGTACGAGCGACGACGCGGCGGATGCCAAACATCGGGCCTCTTACATTTGGCGCGGTGCCAACCCACCTGCAAGTGGTACAAGCTGAATAATACACTGCCCAATTTGTTTTCATTACATCTCTTTAAGTTAATTGAAAAAACTAAAAAAATATTACAAATGTAACATTAGAATTCCATAACTATGAAGAAGATAACAATTGAAATATTTGTACGTAAAATAGTATTTATAATATCATGCTTACAACTCCATTAAGTTTTTATCCCTAAGAGTATACATATGAGTATGAGTTATACTTAGTACGCGAAAAGCTATAGAAATTACTTCACCCTACCAATATTCAAATGATGTATTATGAGTGGAATTCACATCGGCTTTATATGCATTATTTTAAGAAAACAACGCTTCGATTATTGATTTATGAGCGTCATCAGTTCCCCTAAGAATAGATCACTGTGTGTATAATTTATCGATTCCAAGAACACGTTTCTAAATCTGATGTAGTCGACTGTATTGGGAAAAACTAGTATTTCTTGATAACTAAATTATACTATCGAATTTAGTTTGCACGAATTCTAAGACGCCCAAGTTCGCCCGCCTTACGTAAGCTACTTGCCGCATTGAATTTTTATCGCTTCGCCCCGCGCTTGTCGCATTCAAATTTTATATTCTATTGCCGTCTTACGGAATATATTGAGTTCTTGAAGAAATTCAGAACGGAAAATGTTGCCTTTTGTTTTTATATATTATTTTGCGTCATACGCCTAGCATTAATTGTACTTATTTCAAATATTTTATAAATAATTCGTGTTAAAGCAGAAAAATAAAAGTTGATGTTGGAAAATTATTATTCCATTTCTTTACTTTCAAATACACATTATTATTTTACATCTTAAAAAAATAATTCTCGCATATAGCAGGGTAGGCAGAGGGAACCTAGTGTTAAGACACTACGTTCCCCACTTTCCACCGAAGCACAGGGGACCTGAGAACCTACTGTTAAGACACTCCATTCTCTTTCAACATCTCGTTAACCATTTTCCGCCAGATTGAACCATTGCGTGCTGAGTGGCGGAACTCAACGCTGCGCTTTGCCTTGTTACCAAATCCAGGAAATGAAAATACTAAACATTATTTAAAATTTTCATTTACTGGAGTGGGAATCGAACCCACAACCTGTCGCATTTACGGTCGCACGCAGGCGTCGTAAAAAAAATAAAAATATTTTTTATTTTTAAGATAAAATACCTAGTAAGTTTGGTAAAATACATCGCATTTAAATTTGTAAAATACTTCTAAGCTTTTGTATCCCTAATTTTAAGATATCCACAACGTTCCCTCTACGGATAATTAATTTAAACTTAAAAAAAATATAAAAAAATCATTTCTAATCTCGTTAAAAAGTTAGTTTCAAATATTTGTAAAATCAACTAATTTCTATACATATATAGATAATTATTTCCAGACTTAAAAATATTTTGCTTATTATTTCAACTAATGGAGCTGAATAAATATGCAATTATCTTAGGAGACAAGATCGGTACCGCCTTATAAATACATTATCTTATCAATTAAATCTGTTTAAGGAATAAACTAATACGAGATAATGTGATACTACTGTATGCAAATGTGTGTATTGATATAAATTGTGTATCTATAGTGCTGCGATTAACATTACGTTTCTTAGTCGTTTTTGAATTTATATATACTAGAGTTCCCTTTAACGCGTTAACAACGCGGTGTCACTTTATATAAACATGCATGTCAAACCATGGTAGTGTAACCTGAAAAAGGGTATCATTTATTTTATTAATTTAATATATTTTTCATGCATTATTTTAAAAAGATATTATCATTGTGAACTCTTTCGCTATATAGAATATAAATATACCAAGTTTCATTCTCCTCCGTCCTCTTAATTTTCGTAAAAAGGGATCTAAAGTTTTCCCTTCACGTATTAATATATAGATAGGAACATGCTTCTACGTAAAATATTTGTATATATATTTTTATATGTAACAATAAGACAAAATCTTAATTATGTTATTCAATTATTATTGCTATATCTGTCCTGTTCTGTTTCAAAATTTTCTTAGAAAGTCGCCCGTGGGAAGGTTCGCGGCAAAATAAATACAAATACAATAAAATCCACCGTCATCCGCCATTGAACTATTGACTGTTGACACGCGTTCGTATTAGGAACACGTCACAAATGGCCTCAGGCGATTTCTTTTAGGTTTTGTATGTAGAAAATCGAAATATGTAATTCTTTATACTATTTTTACATTATGTAATAAAAATTAAGTTTAATTATTATCTGCCGAGCTGAGAATCATACCTACCACATTTGGTATGAGAAAAATATTTTTATTTGAAAATTTGTGCTATATTTTTTGCTGAATAAATGTTTTAATATTTTATAGCATCTATAAGGGACAGTAAAACAAACATAAAGCATTGGCAAAGGTAAATATGAAGTCGTCATAATATTTTTTATTACTGTGATAAAATATGTACCACCAGTTGCCATAGTCGGGGCATTAATCAAAACGCAATCTATTCTGCTGGTGTAATAAGAAAGTACGCAACCAAGATTTTAATAATTTTTTTATGCAAAAAATGTTAGACCGTAAACCTGTCCTAGATTATCTGTAAACGGGTGAAATTTATTACATACATAGCTTCACGCTGTATCCCGCATATAGCAGGGTAGGCAGAGTACCTAGTATTAAGACACACCGTTCCCCACTTTTCGCCAAATTGAGGCATTGCTGAGTGGCGGAACTCAACGTCGCGCTTTACCTTTTACCAAACCCAGGAAATGATAAATTCCATTTCATTTCATTGGACATCGAACCCACAACCTGCCGCGTTTACAGTCGCACGCTTGTGCCTCTGCGCCACGACAGGCGTGAAATTTATGAACCTCTATATTACTGTTTATTTTAATTGAAATTTTTGGCTAATAACTTATAAATATGTAAAATATTTTCTAACGATAAAGTGGCGCAAATATTCTTTCATTTAATAAATGCCCGTAAGTAAGTGTCACACACGTATGGTTCGACATCATACGATATTAATCAAATATTTACTCGAGCAATTGTGTCGGTGAAAAAATTGATATCAAGTGCCGAATATTATTACATTCCTGTATTTGCTAAGCGCTACCTGTTTTATGTATTTATGTGGGCTGTAAAAAAATATTTTGTTGATTGTAGTTTTGCTCAATAATATACATGCAATTAATTTATTATTATATTTTACCAAAAACGTGTTGGGACTTCAAAGCTAGTTTTAAATAATTATGTTCTGATTAAGAAGTAAAAAATGTATATAAGTGTAACAAAATTTACAATACATTCAATATTTCATAGGAAAATTGTAGCTGAAACTAACGAGTGAAAACTAATATCGTCCGAGTCCGACCAACCAATAATGTTTTATTGGCTACTAATAAAGTATGCAATCAACTACACAAGTCATCGCTACGCATGTTGATTTTTTCAAATCACAACAGTATATATTTTAAGTGTTTATTTATTAATGTTTCTGACACTGTTATTGTTACTACGTGAAGTGTATAAAATTTTGCTTTATAAAAACGTTTGTTTTAGATTATGTAAAGTTAATACTTGTGTGAGATAGTGTATAAGGGAGTTGATTGGAACGAGTCCGACACAAATAGTTGTGGCTTCTAATCTGAATAAGGAAATGTGCAAAAAGAGCAATAAACGATCTTATTTACCATGGTAACTAGCCTGAACCTAGGAAAACCAGGTTTTAGTTATATAATAATATTATACAATTGTAATATAATAATTTAAAAAAACACTTAATTTAAATATATTTCCTGCAACAGAATATTTTCTGGTGATTAAAAAACTACACATATGATATTATATTTATATATATTTTAATTTGATTTACTATAGATTGAATTAATCTGACTGTTTGAAGTCGCTAAAAATCAAGTTTCTGTTACATATATACATATCCAAATTCATACAGGTCAAGTTAATAAAAGATATTATTTTCAATAAATTATATATATAAATACTTACTTAGGTGTTATAGTTTGTGTAGAAGGCAAAACCCAGTATCGTCTCTACCCCTGCTTTCTGTACTCTATCTGCGCCATTGTAAGACTGTGGATGAAATTAAAGTTTAGGAAATATATTTATTACAAAAAAAAAATGTAGTGGTTAAAGGGATTAGAACTTATAACAATCGAGTAAAATTTTCACTATGTCACATTGGCGCCATGTTTTATGCAATGTAGCAATGTTACTGAAAGATAACATAGAGGGCATTTACCTTCGAAATGCACTGTTTCGTAACAATATTAATCTTCAAAGAAAGTATTACTATTGAAGTTCATTGTCCTTGCAAATAGTGAATATGAAAATAACGTGAGTAAACACGCTAGGAGAAACATTTTTAAATAACTACAAATATAAAGCTCTTTTAACTGATTGAAATATAATAGTATTTATGTAAGGATTGAATAAGCTATTTATTTTCTTTTTGAAATTTACAACAAAACTTTTGTTAGGTGGTAGGAGGTTCGTCCTCCGACTGGCTCGCGACCACTACCATGTCAAAGACGAACCGCCAAATATCTAATGATGTGTTCCGGTTCGATGGCATGTAAGCCAGATTTTCCCCTTTCCCACCCATCCTTTCCCCAAAATGTGGTGGTTCTGATAGTGGACTACTACATTGTCCCCCCTTCCATCAGTATCCTCTAGGTTGGCAACGCATTGTAGTAGATGTCTATGGGCGAAGGTAACCACTTACCATCAGGTGGTCCTTCTGCTCGTTTGCCGTCCGTTATCAATAAAAAAAAAACATTACATGTTTAAAGTATTTATTTACTAAGTTCATTCGTTTATTGTAAAACATAAAAGTAATATCTTAGTAAAATATATTAGTAATTTTCCGATTACTCGGACCAGACGTCATTGTAGCGCAGTGGGACAGTGTCAGACTACAAATGTTATTATTCTGGGTTGAATCCGAAATGATTACGTTTATTTTATTTGAAGTTCGCACTAGCAAGACCAATCGCGTCTTGATACTCTGTTATCTTTGTCTATCTTGCTTTAATAAAATAAATAATAACTGGCATTGAATTTTGCCTCGGCATTGAATATGTTTAAATTAAAATAAGCTTTCAAATTTTAATATATTTTAGATTATATCGCGACAAAAAGAGTTCAAACAAAGTAATTATTATGTATTTGCAGTATTCCGAAACAAACCAATGACAAATTGACTGAAATTTTATCGTTTAGAAGCAAGAACAACTGTATATAATTTTTCCAATTTATTGCAAACGTGCAGTGAAGTAAAAATATGTAAAAACACAATATGGTAGATATTTTCTGACAAAATTATTTGTATGGACGAGTAAGTGAAATGATTTGCGTGTACCATGCGTGAGCAATGCCTCCCTGGCAACAGGAATGTCTACAGCTACCCTAGCATCAGTTTGAATACCGCATAGCTCGATTTCTCTTAAATGCCACGTTGGTATAATATATATTTGTTGGTATAATATATTATTATATTTTTTATACACTCCAGTAATTTGGTAATTCATTAAGCAATATGAGTATTAAACTATAGTACAAGTAAGAAGAGATATTAACTGTAAAATCTTATTCAGTCGGGTTCGGGTGAGTGGTCGAACATCGGATTAAGTGAATAAAAGAATTCAGTCACTTAAAGAAAATAAATGGAAGTCGGAGATTGCCGTAAATCTTTCACTATCCCCGACGTGCGATAAACTGCCCCTTTTATTTCGAACCCTAATATAAAGTCCTTTTCAATTGATATTTGTTGCACAACGCACGGCAGAGTAAATTTTTACTTTTTTATTTCAAGAAGTAACAGTAAATAAAGGATAAGCTTATAAAAGCTTCTGACACTTGAAAATGTCTTAAGTACTACACATAGATAGAGCTAAAAGAAACTCTTTTATGATAAAAGTAAAATCTGTTTAATTATATTTTTAAATGGTATTCAGAGATTTAGGAGTGGCTTTAAAGTATTTGAATTCTGTAAAAAATTGAATACAGTACGAATTGAACCCTTAGATTTCTAAGGAACATAAAGACAACGTTATTGATTGAATTATATGAGTCGTATCTAAAAGACAAGGGACCAAGTGGATTCTCAGGTTTTAGGATTCATTCAAATAAATATTTTATTTACTATTAAAAAGACAAACTATTTAAGTACGTATTAAGCCACTCCATTGCCTTTTTTTAATATATGTGACAAAAGTTTTTTACGAAAATTATGTAGATAGAGAAGTACGAGTTTTGGCTTAGTTAAACTTTTTATGGAGAAGACGTGCAGAATGCCAATATTTTTATAATAAACGGCAAATGTCTTACCGAACCATATAAAATTCGTCTTAATAATACCGATAACCTTGAGATTATTACGAAATTCAGACCATAATTTAGTTTCATAAGTAGCAAAGTTAAATTTACTTTGATATAGAAGACTTATTTAGTATCTTACCCTAAATTGAGTTAGTTTTTATATTATAAAGTATGTACGCCAACGTGCTGATTGACACGCGCCTCAGTTTACGGGTCACGAAACTACGCAAGTAAGTTTGTTATTTTTCCATTAGACTTTTATTTACGACTTTCACAGCGATAAGCAATATCACAATAAGTTTTATTTTGTAACCGTTTAGATTTGCTGAAATTGTTAATTAACATAGCGTATAACCAGACACTAAATTATTACTTAGATGAATTGACTGAAAAGGGAAAACCATTTATTCAAAAAAACCTGGTAACAGGAAATTATTTAAATTAATTCGATTTGTTCGGTTGGAAATTTTATTCAATCCTTGGCAATGGCACTGATTAGTTTAGCGACTTTGCACATTAATAAAACATGTATTTTTTTCGGAATTTCCTTGAATACACGGAGTAATATATACATATATGAATGACTTCTCAGACTTAGGTAGGCTGAGATGACGTCATTCTTATTTTTTTGCATCTAAAACCTAGGCAGGTGATTTTTCTTTGGTTAAGTGTAAAAAATATTTATAAAAATGCATAAAACATGTGAGTTTTATTTTCGTAATCTATTTCGAAATAAATATTTATTTGAAATGTCAAATATGTATCGTATTCTTGTTCATTTCGTGAGGTCACGAAAGTATTAACGACTTATAGAAATAAATACTCTTTTTATATACAGGCGTACACTTTCTTTTTTTTATTTTCTTACTTATTTTGCTCGAAAAAGGTCATTCTTTTTAAAAAGCAAAAATTTATTATTTTCTATATGCAAGCTTTGGAGTTCTTATACAAGAAATGAGTAAAAGGGGTAGGTGTGGATTGTGAAGATAATTATAACATTATCTAAGAGTAATGGGTGATACAGCATGCTCTCAGTGGCTCATTGTTATCAAACAGAGAAATGAGACATATCTAGTACGTACATAGTAATTTCCTGGAGCTCACATGAGATGTGGCTGCAGGTGTCGCAACGAGCGCATTGCGGCGATCAAATCTTGTGACCTCATTCACGTTCACGGTCGCTCCAGCAATCGTAGGAACTGAACATTTCATTTTATATTATTCCGATAGTCTGCTCTATGACAATAATAATTGTGCAAACATGAAAAAGTTTTTATATAAAAATAAATATGTTATTTAAATACAATTTTAATTATATAACAACAATGTAACAGTACTTATTCTATATTCATTTAATTACGAGTAAAAAAAAAAGAATTGAGCGTTTTAAACCCCTTTTTAGAAATAAAGACCTTGACTTTGTAATTCTAGGAGCCATGTCTATAAATACATATTACCTAGGGTTATCAAGCTTTAACTATAAGTGTTCACTTTGCTAGCAAACAGAATTTATAATAAACTTAGACGATTAGCGCTCGAAGCCAACTACTTAGCCTACCTATTAATTTGTCATATATAAGTTAAATGTTAATAAATATTTAGATTATAGATATATTTTCATGTTTGGTATATTCACGCAAATTGTACATGCTAACTAAAAAACTAAATTGCTGAAAGTGCACAGGTTAAATTATGGTAGCGTTTTAACGTGGAAAACTTTTATAAAAAGAAATTGGATAAGACAGTAAAATGTAATAAAAATGAGTAATGCAGTTCATATAATTATTATTACATACACGCATACGAGCACCCTCATGCACCGCAATGGTTGCTCGGCGACGAAGCCACGTGGTGCCAAAACTTCAGTATCGATTTCCTTGCGTAGCGCTGGTGAATTGTACTCTTACATACTACATTACGTTCAATTATGAACGCCTACGGTCTTAATGAGGCCTCTACGTAAATATCATGTTTATTTATTCGCCCCTTGGGATACATTTTGAATATATTATTAAAGTTGATTCATTTTCAGAATACGAACGAACCATTATTATTTTCACGCTTATTTATTTACTTATATATGATAGACTTTTGATTTACGATTTTGTCTTTTTATGTTTTGCTATAAAGTATTTATAGTGAAATGAAACAAATTTAATAAGGCATAGATATATATCAGTTTTAACAATTGTTATACGTTATAAGATTATTTAATAGGGCCATTACGCGTGACGTTCATGCTATTAATTACGGTTCCACGACCTTACGGAGTAATTTCCAAAGTTTCAGAAACTTGAGTACTAACAGAAAATAGAAATAATAATAATTAATTTTACTTTGCAACATTGTTCTGTATTTCGGGAATACTTTATATGTAATTTAATTTAAACTTCGTTCTTTTTTTATTACTCAATTAAAACTTTTATTTTTAAAGTTATTCAGTTACATTTATAACTTTTATGTTACTATCGAGAAACTTAAAAGAAATGGGACAATATTTGATACGTTGTATGTATATATTAATATAAAAAATTGAATTAAACTGATATTAACTTATTTTAGCTGACTGTGATATACCACAATTATAAATTTGAATTTACAAATTAAATTCTATATAAGATTCAACTTCGTAGCTCTTAGAATATAATTATAAATACAGTGAATAAATTGTCTGAAATACGGGATATTTAAATATAAAGCCAATTTTATCCACATATATTTAATTTTAATCCGCTGAATCAAGCACACTACGACAATTTGTACAAAATCTTTTTTTTTTTATAATTTCACGCTGTAACCCGCATATAGCAGGGTAGGCAGAGGGAACCTGAGAACCTAGTGTTAAGACACTCCGTTCTCTTTCAACAAATCTGTTCCCCACTTTCCGCCGGATGGAGGCATTGCGTTTCGAGTGGCGGAACTCAACGCCGTACTTTGCCTTGTTACTAAAATGAAAATACTACATTTCCTGGAGTGGGAATCGAACCCACAACCTGTCGCTTTACAGTCGCACACTTGTGCCTCTGCGCCACGACAGGCGTCTTCAAATATATTTTATTAAAATTTTTGATCTAAAAGTAGAGTAGTCTTAAAAGCATTTTAAAAGTTGTACCTCCATTTTGCAAACAATGTTAATAACATTATTAAATATTTCGGAATTATTTTTAAAGTACAAGAAGATAAATTCGCAAGTAATTGTTGGTACTATAAAATACTATTCGTTTTCGTATAATGTTACATTTCCATTTAAAAATCTTTGATACTTTTTATTCATACCAAATATTTTTTCAAAGAAAACACAGAAAAGCCAACCGACATTGCTCGAGGCAAATCGGCGTTCTCAATTTATTTCTTGTACTACAAAAACAGAAACAAAACTACTGCAAGAACTAGGGTGGCTGCATTTCTGGAGCTTCAAAATTATGCAATGAACATTCATAAAGAGATATTACTCTTGCCAAAAGAAAGCTCTTTGTTTTAAAGCCGTCATATTTTAAATGTGAAAAGAAGCAGAAAGCTCTGAAAATATAATACTATTTTGTAAACGATCCATTATTACTTTCCAGTAACTATTTGATTAAACTCACTCACTGACTCTAAGAAATTAATATGAGACTAAAGGCAGGTTGCTCAAATAGATCGATCACGTTTCTGCACCCCATTAGCTATATAGTTTTTATTTACACCCGAGGAGGCATCGTCTCCCGTTTATTTACAGGGGTTGGTCCCAATAAAATGAATCTGTTATTTGTCACCGCAATGGTTATAAGGGTTAGGTTTATTGCCGCTTAATACTTCGTAAATGATTTATTTTACATTTATAGATTTTTCCAATTTTCTACAAACAATAATGCTGGCCAAAATATATATTTTTTATTATAATAAAAAATATCCTTTATCCTTTTTAATACCTTTAAGAATATGTATAATATTCTTTAAATAAAAATAATTAAAAAAAATTAAAAGCGTTACTAAGAATGTTACTATATAAAATTCCTACTAAAACTTACATCCAATATTTTAGATATTGTTCACAATCATTTAATAATTTCCTATCGAGGCTTTAATTTGGCAAATTAAACGTTCAAATATATCTGTTTAAAATTTTAAACAAATTACGTATCGGCTTAATACTCGTTTATGCTTTAAAAGTACAATATATAGTATACTAGTCAATACTTGACAACAAGATTAAATAGAAAGAACAATTTTATTTTAGATTATCTCTTAATTCTTTAGTAATTTTAACCCGTTTATATATTGCAGTACTTGCGTTATAGTATGTAGGAAGCGCGATTCGTTGACAATACACACGTGCGATACGTTATCACTATTTGCTTTGGATTAGTTCCCCGGCCGAGTGCCCCACTGCCAAGTTCAAAGTGTCAAAGACTCCTGAAATGAAGGCGTGTACTGTCAAAAAGTCCCGAACGTCGTATCTATAACAAACATCAAGTTCATTGATTCCAAAAAAAATTGAAAGCTTAGTGAAATTAAACGTTACTTATACTTTTAAACGTACATTATATTAAATAAGTATGATTCTTTGTATATATATTTTACAGTGCTTATCTGCGCCACAGACTTCGTGTCTATACCTTTTTTGAATTTTCTTTATTATCTTTTCATTTAAATTTCCATTGCATAAATCTGAGGTAAGCTCTGTATATTGTATAAATTTAATTTATTAACATGATAACTGTCACGTTAATAAATTATATTGTAAAAGTGGATGACGTGAGTTACCTCTTGTCACGTCATTATTTTTGTTCTTACAATGTTATATATTGAAAAATATAAGAAAATTATTCAAATTCAATTATTCAGGCGCCAGGTAGCATATAAAATATAAAGGATTTGTATACATTACAGTTTTTTTCATAATACGGGATTGTCACTACGGCGAAGTGTGCATTATGCATGCATGGCTTGGGCAGTCTTATCAAACGGTGCAAATATGAGGCCACTATATTCTAAATAAATTTCTTGGTCACCGGATGTTGTTTACGAGCGCCCGGTACACAGTAAAGGGTAAATGAAGGACGATTTGATATCAGAATTTCAAATGTTGGGAGTTTGAAAAATGATGCCACATAGGATATTTATTGCGGGCAGGTAGGTACGAGGTTATGTATCCTATAAATATACAATTAAAGCGCAGTAACGTTGGCTTCGTACGACTCCCTATTAAAGTTTAATGTGGTTACATACGCGCGGTATGTTTAACTGCGCTATGGCTAGACCCGCTATCGTCACTTGATCTTGAGCAAATTTCATTAAACTTAATGCTTCAATTTTTAGATTTTTAATTAAAAACGCAATTAGTTTTTTTTTTAAGTAAATCTATGGATAAATCTCATATGGGATTCATCACCATCATCGGATTTCATCTGTATATATAGTATAACATTTTCAGACTTTTAGCTTTTAGAAGAATTATTTGTTATTTGTATTTTAAAGCCACTGCTATAAGTATTTAAGAAACATTCTAATATGTTATTTTATCATTTTTATTTCTTACAGATTTTAACAATACAGAATAACACCTTAACTTAAAAACTTTCAAATATATGCCTATTAATATAACACATATATATATATATATATATATATATATATATATATATATATATATATATATATATATATATATATAGCTTATAACTTATAAGTTACTCTTTTGAAACATCAAAGTTCTTATTTTGTTATTTAATACAATGCTAGCTAACTTATATCCTATACAAAAAAACCTTTTATTTTTTATATG